>VMKM01003610.1:0-32423 GCA_008360985.2 Macquaria ambigua | reverse complement strand
CGACGGCTGAGATCGAGAGATTCGCCTACAGAACACCGGTTACACCTCTTCATAAGGTACAGCTGACTGTGTGTGTGTGTGTGTGTGTGTGTGTGTGTGTGTGTTTACTGTGATTATTTGCCCAAAGTAATTTCACGGCTGTCAAACAGCTACCTGATGTCAGTTTCTCGTTAGTGACTTCAGTGTGATCAGTTTAACACAGTTCAAATAAATGATTAGAGCTTCATAAAAACACCACAGAGTCCTGATACTGACCTCATCCAAATTACATCCTTTCATATTTTCTGTTCTTTGTTATGTGGAAGCTACTGCTCACCACTTCCTGCATGTACTTCACAATAAAAGCATTTTAATGTGAAAGGCAGCGGTAGGCTTTTACTGTGAAACCGGAAGTGATGACAGTGATACTTGAAGTTCGCTAACATTACCAAGAACTGTCTTTCTAAAACTACATTTTCTATACTTTTTGTAAGGAGGTCGTTTGGAAACATTACACTATTTTAATTACAAGTTCAATTACGAGTTTCCACCTCAGCGTGTTTCCAGGTGTTTCCAGGTGTTGGGGAGTTCGACTGCACATGTTTAAAGGTAGTATAAAGCCTTTAGTGTCTGATAAATGTCCTCGAGTGATGTCACCTGAGTCAGCGTGGGTCGGGGCTGAAGATGGAAACAGTGTGTTGGTGTGGAGTTAGAGAGAAGTGAGCTGACAGACCTCTGCAGCCGCTGCTCAGCTCTGCTGCAGGCTACATTAGCTGCTGCTAGCATAACACAGCATTGTGGGTAATGTAGGCGCCAGGTTTTGAAAAGGAAGAAGAATGGAATGGGCTTTTATATAGTTTTTATCTTTGGTTTTATTCTGTGAGGCAGTAGTTTGTAAAGATGTTGTTCTCTCCGTCCTCCGAGCAGCCGTCGGGTGAAGACGAGAGCTACAGTGCAGAAAACCTGCGACGCATCGCCCGCAGCCTGAGTGGAACCGTCATCGGGTCACGACCCCAGAACCTCGGCCCCTCCCGCAGCAGCGTAGGTTATACACACACACACACACACACACACACACACACACACACACACACACACACACACAGCATCATCATTACCTCCCTCCACTATTGGTTTTATTTAACAGCGTGCTGCCACCTTGTGTTCATATGATGTAACTGCAGCCTGGTTCATTCAGAGATGATGGACGGTTCTTCGCGGGTTCTCTGTTAACGGTTCTGTGTAGAACAATAATGACAACAACACACCTCTGATTCATAAAACACTCTTCTTAAGTTGTATAGGATGAACTGTAATTTAATACTAATTATAATAAAAAACATTCTCAAATTTGTTGAATCGTATGTTGCCTGTTAACAAATCGCACATTTTTTAAGCTGTCCTGCTCTGCACTGACTAAAAAGACGAGGTTAGTGTAGGTTATGCTAGCTCAGCATTTAATTGGAATTAATTAATTTAAGTATATCAATTGAACACTGTCGCCCTTTTTCCTGCAATTAGCGCGGAAGTGCTTTAAAGGAAATGTCCTTAGAAATTGTTATGAATTCACAGACCTGTAAAATAACGTGTTTCTGTCACATGTTAATATTAAATGTCTAATACGTTTGTTTGCTAACGTTTATATCAGAAAGATTCCAGGTTGTGTTCAGCCAGTTTTTCAAGAATCAACCTGACTTTTTTTGTTCTAATTTAGCATTTTCATTTCATCGTGACGGAGACATTTTGGTTCCTTAAAAAAACTCTTTCTGAACCAAAAAACACAGAAGAGCTTACCTTTTTTAGGTAAATAATGAAATGCAGCATCCTTCTGTAAAAACACTTTGCTGCTGCTGAAACGCAGCGCTGTACGTGTTTATAACGGTGTCTCTGCAGCATGACAAAGGTTCTGTGTGAAGCTGCTTAAACTGAGCTGCTGTGTTTCTGTGCAGAACCTGTTTCTCTCCTCCTCTCTGTTGCCGCTGGCGTTCAGCCATCTTGTATTCAGCCCTCAGGAATCGCCTCAGGCCAGCGCATTAAAGATTGATCAGTGATTTAGTTCTTCCATTAAGCTTTTAACCTCTGCGTTCGCTGCCTGATCTGAAGCGACAGCTGAGGTCTGACTCCAGCTCCGCCGTCTGCGGGAGGAGGGTTTGACTCTCCCTCCGAGTGTTGGAGGGTGGATTGAGTCTAATATTAAAACTGAGACCAAGGTGACCTCTGACCTGCAGTCAGTGATCCTCGTAAATAATTCAACCGCTGACATGAAGAGAATTCAACTCCACTTGAGAAAAGCATGAATCTTTACTGTTTCTTTACTTCACTTTAAACCGACGACCTCCCTTCTCATCACTTGCTGCTGACGCCGGTCAGTCTTACCTTTCTTTATCTTCACTTATGAGCACGAGCACGAGATATTTGACTCCATCACCTGAAGGAGCAGTCCTTAGTGTTCTGGCAGGAGGCCGAGGCCTCAGACCTGCCGGAGCTGACTGAAAAACACCACTACTTTACTTTGATCTTGTGATCTGTCATTTTTCAGTTTTCCCTCCATCATGTTAACTTGTTTTAATTTTTTACCCCTCCTCTATATTTTTTCTTCATTCCCCACCACCTGTTTTTACTTCTCTCCATCCTTTCGGTTTCCATCTTCACTTTCATTCTGTGTTTCTTTTTCTCTCCTCTTTCGCCTCCTTTTCTTCTTTCTTTTACCCTTTTTTTCATTTCTTACATCTTTTGTTTTCTCTTCCTCTTGTTTCTTTTTTCCATCTCACTCCTCCTCCTCCTCCCACTCCTCATCTTCCTCCATTCTTTATTCTACCTCGACCATCATCTGTTTCATGCTCCTCCTCCTCCTCCTCACCCTGAAGGACCCCTCTGTGTCCAGGCCCCCCCTCAGACACAGCGACCTTCACTCCTCCTCTTCCTCCTCTCTCCTCCGTCGCCCCAGCACCTCCTCCCTGCACCTCCCTTCCTCCTCCTCCTCCTTCACTACAGATCACTCCTATCACCACCAACCCCGACACCACGGCCCCTCAGCTCCTGCACCTCCTCCACAGCACCCCCTCTTGCAGACATCACGGCCCCCGAGCTCGGGGCTCTCCTCCTGGGGACACTCAGGTAACCTGCTGGCCCTCCACTTCCACCTCCACCTCCACCACCAGATCACAGTTTCACTCTGTCTCCTCGCAGCAGGAAGCTCCTTCAGACACAAGCATCAAAACATTCGCTCTTTTTCATCACTTCATTTATTTCTTTATTTTTTATAATTTAGTGATTTATTCAGTGGAGAAAGTTTAAGTTTTGAAAAGATGTACATTTAAGGAGCTGACTCGGGGCCATCGCTTGTTTTCTGAGGGTAAATAAATAAATAAATGTACTATTTGTCCAGCAGAAGAGTATTCCTGTCGGTGTCTGGAAGACTTCATGTCGAGAGACAAACTGTTTGCCTTTTTATTGCTGCTAACGTTCAAACTACAGCCTGTATATAAAGATGGCCGACGCGTCTCCACTTCCTCTCACAGTACACAAATGAAGCCAAAATATCCCAGATACGGGCCTGTTGAGTCTGTGCAGTAGTGATCCGTGGAGGTCCCGCCCATACACCCGCCTGAACCAATCGCAGCACACTCGCAGCTGTCAATCATGACGTGACACAATGTTTTTGTAGCATCAAATAACTAATTAAAACCAAACTGATCAGAAAAACGAACACTTGAACAAACATCAGCGTGATAAGAACTACCTCAAATGACAGAAACCATCTTTGGGAACATTTTATTTGACGTGTACTTTGATTTTTCAGTTTGGCCCATGTCCCATCTGCTAACATGGAGGGGCGGGGCTTATGACCTATACTGCAGCCAGCCACCAGGGGGCGATCCAGATGTTTTGGCTTCACTTTTTTGGAGAGCTGTCATGTCGGCCAACTTTATATACAGTCTGTGGTTCAAACTGTTGAAATGTTCTACCAAGAGGTGTTTCTAATATTTGGTCTACACTCATCGATACAAATGGAGGAAATATTAGAAACAGCAGTACAAACTACATTCATCAAGTTCAAAACAGTTTGAACAAAACTTGAACACTATAACCTTCATGAAGTGAGGATTCATTGCAGGACTGTTGGATTCGACCTAATAAACTGAGTGAACTTGTAATGAAGTATTTTTATAGCAGAGTATTAGTACTTTTTACCACTGAGCATCTGAATAATTTGTCTGCTCTGGTAAAAAACACAAATTTGAAACAAAGTTGTTTGTGTTGTTCGCTGTCGACATGAAATCAGCTGACTGAAGGAGGGTCCACTTCAGGACATGTGACTGTGTACTCGTTGCTGATTGGCTGAGGGGGGACTGTGTCATTGTCAACGTGTTAAGTTTTGTTTACAACTGTTGCATTGTGTTCTAATTGTTTCCCATTTCCTCCACCTCCTTCTCCTTCTCCTTCTCCTCCTCAGGAGCTGGACCAGGAGTCCAGCAGCAGTTTCTGGTTGTGTCTGACAGGCGTCCGGCTCTCTCAGGTCAAAGCCTCCACAGCGTCGCGCTGAGTTACGGCACTCTGCCACGGGCTGCTCACCGAGCCCCGCCTCCCTCCTCCACCTCCTCCCTCCCCAGGCCCAGATCCGGCCCCAGTCCTGCTCCCCCGCCAGGTCCACAAAGTCTCTACGCCACCCTGTCCCACCCCCGCGGGTCCCCTAGCACCACTAACGGTCACTACCGGCAGCCATCGCTGCCCAGTAAAGTCAATGGCTCCGCTCACTACGCTCCACACCCCCTCAGGGTGCGAGGGGAGGGCCCCCCCCAGCCGCTCCGCCTGGACGTGCCCCCTGAGAGTGACTGGCGCCGTAACACCGACTACAGGACTGTCCAACCCAGCTCCTCCTGGGACTCCCGCACCGCTCGCCACCACCAGCCCCTCCTGCGCACCGACTCCCGCCAGCCCCCCCCCGCCCGGCCCCGCAGAGACCCCCAGCTCTGCTCGCTCTGCCAGCAGCTTCCTGCCGAGCCACCGCACCCCTACTGCCCGTCCTGTGGCGCTTACGTGGCTCGGTTCCGCCCGGCCAGCTGATCAGGACCAGGATTTGCGACGAGTCCTGGTCCAAAGGTCGCACATCCATCATGACCAGGTGACGTGTTCACAGCGAGGATTCAGGATTCAATCTGGAGGAATATCAAGTTTCTGTATTTAAAACGTGCCAACATGTGGCTGCACGGCTGGAATAACTCTCTGTGATTGGCTCGTGGTCTGCAGCTTCATCTCAAACTAACTTTCACAGCAGTCTGCACCCCCCACCCCCCACCCCCCCCCCACCGGTCTGTTGTTCCCTGAATGATCACAGACAGTGCGTCTGTGACTGTCTGCTGGGTTTAAGCACATTTAGATTTCCTGTCCAGATACAGCACCATGATGCAGACCCGGGTCTGGAGACCAAGGCTGGCAGAGACAGGATGGAGGGAAGTGATCGATCCTGCTGCCGACCTGCTGTCTGTTAAACTGTTTGATCAGAATACGATCAGACAGATCAATAATCAATAAACCAGCAGGAAACTGTGATTTCTCTTCATCCACTGGTGTCAGATTAATAATCAACACCTTTATTAACAGTAAGAAAGTTATTTATGTATTGATCTGTAACTTAGAGCTGCAGGGATTAATCGATTAGCCGATCGAAAGGAAATGAATCTGCAACTGTTCTGATAATTGATTAATTGTCAGAACCTGTCGTGCTCCCATGCTGCTTATTTTGTTGTTACGTGACAGAAATCTGAATCTCTTGTGTTGTGGACTGCTGGTCGGACCGAACGAGACGTTTAATGATGTCACATCCTGTTAGAGGATATTGTGATCTGCGTCGTTCCTCCTTTTCTGACATTTGATTGACGATTAGTTGATAAATCAAGAAAATAATCCAGTTTTTTCACCAACAGCTGCAGAAACAGTCAAACACACAAATATCGACTTTCTGAAATCAAAGAAAAATTCCGTTTTTACTTTGACAGAGCCGAGTAGCAAATACTTCCTTATCCTGTCAAAGTAAAAGTCATGAGAAATCCTGACTTCTGTGTTTTTGGTTACTTCTTTGTGAAATCATCTTCAGATCATTTCTGATGAACAAACACCTGAAGCCTTTTAACCTTTTTATGTTGTTGTGTTCTCTTGAACGCGCTGCAGCATGTAGACTCCATCATACAATAATGCTCTTTTATTTATTCAGTCATTAACTGAAGTTAGTGGTTATTAACTCAGAATTTAAGGACTAAAATATACACAGAAATCTCATTTCAGGTTCTGTTTGAAACGTGGACATTATTAACATTTATTTTGAAAGGTTATGAGCATGTTGTAGACGTGGAAACATTTTATTTTATTCTTATAATTAAATTTATTTCTGTAAGACAGAAAACATGATGAATGCATCGGAACAAATAATTCCAAACATTTCTCATGACCAAGAAGCAAAGTGCTGAATGTTTCTGTGACACTTTTCATTTTTGATTATTGATGATGTCAGAAAACAGTGAGAACATGTCTAAACCCAAAGATATTCAGTTTACTGTCACTGAGGACTCAGAAAACCAGCAAATCTTCACGTTTAGTGAAGCTGAACGAGAGGATTTCTGCTATAAAACTGATTCTAATCCATTATCAGAATTGTTGCTGATTAATTTAGCTGATTGATGTCGATGGAGTCGGAGATCATCGCTGCAGCTTTACTGTGTTGAGTCTGACACCAGGTGGTCAGAGACTTCAGGAGTGGATCGATCGGTGTCTGTGGTTTATTGATCTGATTGAACGGCGTGCAGTCGAACAAACGGCAGGTTTCTGAGAGCAGCTGAATCCTCAAACAGGAAGTGAAGGACATTGAGACAGGAAGTAGAAAAGGAGCTTTTGAAGGAGTTTGTGTAATCTACTCTACTTATTTCTCTATTTATTTTTGTAGGCTTGTCAGACTGAGTTGTGCATAGATTAGCTGAACTATTGTACCTGGCTAACCTGAATATACTCTCTTCTATAGACCTGATCTAATTTTCTAAAGGTAGTTAGTCGCCTTGTTTGGGATGTGCAGCCTTCTTATATTGTACACGAGGCTGATTCTGTCTTTTCAGAGCGCGTTAGATTAATAACTAAAGCTTTTATTTTAACAGAGTTGCAGCTAATATTTAGCATGATGTTTCCAGACGTATTATAGCCTTGAGAGAATCACGTTTATTGTAATGACGATATATGCAGATCTGTTTTTAGTGCAGCGACTCGACTGCATCTAACTCTGCTTTAGTGCACTTCAGAAGTGTTGATGCTAGATTTCTTTTATGGGCTTGTTGCTGATTTCTTTTGACATCTCTCCCGTTGTCCAGGGAGACGCTTCTCGTTACATTTAGGAGCTGGTTTTTGCACTCGGACGACTTTAGATTGGTTTCCTAGATTATGAAGGAGCACCTTTAAAAACAAGGATGCTGTTTGAAAACAGGTCAAGTGAGTTGATCTGTCCTACTGCCAAGAACCCAGTGCTGACCCCGCCCGCCTGGCGCTCCAGGTGACCTAAAACAAACAAACCCATGTCTGGTCTGAAGTCAAACATAACATCTAAATCCTTTCACCTGCCGATGTTCTGCAGATTACTGAAGATATCATTATAATAATTATTATTATTGATCATTTTGTCCTGATGGTGTTCCAAAGTCTAACCTGCTGTTTGACTGACAGGAAGTCGTCTTTTCAGAATAAACTCTGAATTTAATTTAACACTGCAGTTTGTTCAGACCAGACCTGAGGTCATATTATTGATGATGATGATGCAACAAAAAGTGTCAATAATTCAAATGAAGAGAAGTTATTTTTTCACCATGTCAGAGTTGTGTTGTTGTTTGGGCTTTTTGCTTTGCCAGATTTTATTTTGTTGATTTTGGTATATTTTTGATGCTTATTTTTCTACACTGTAGACTTAACAGAGAAGATAAGATGATTAAAATGTTTAAAGGAAAAGTTCAGTGTCTTTTAGATTCTTATTTTATTAGAAAATCACCAGCTGAATTCACACATCAAACACCAGAAACAAATCCTTTTATTCTCTGCAGGTTTCAGGTTGTTTCTCCACCTGTTGAAACGCTGTACATGTAGCTGTAGATGTAGCTAACTAGCTCACTGCCTACAGTAGTAAGCTAGCGTTGCCTCCAAAGCCAAGCAGTATTTCATTAGCTGTTAAAACTAGCTAACCGTATATAAAGCAGTTAAACTAGCTAACTGTATATAAAGCAGTTAAAACCAGCTAACTGTATATAAAACAGTTAAACTAGCTAACCGTATATAAAGCAGTTAAACTAGCTAACTGTATATAAAGCAGTTAAACTAGCTAACTGTATATAAAGCAGTTAAACTAGCTAACTGTATATAAAGCAGTTAAACTAGCTAACTGTATATAAAGCAGTTAAACTAGCTAACCGTATATAAAGCAGTTAAAACTAGCTAACTGTATATAAAACAGTTAAACTAGCTAACCGTATATAAAGTAGTTAAAACTAGCTAACTGTATATAAAACAGTTAAACTAGCTAACCGTATATAAAGTAGTTAAAACTAGCTAACTGTATATAAAACAGTTAAACTAGCTAACCGTATATAAAGTAGTTAAAACTAGCTAACTGTATATAAAACAGTTAAACTAGCTAACCGTATATAAAGTAGTTAAAACTAGCTAACTGTATATAAAACAGTTAAACTAGCTAACCGTATATAAAGTAGTTAAAACTAGCTAACTGTATATAAAACAGTTAAACTAGCTAACCGTATATATAGCAGTTAAAACTAGCTAACTGTATACCAGACTGTCAGGAATGAACTTTGAAGCTCGAAACAAATCTTAATTCAAACATCTGCAATTCCACAACAAACTCCATCTCCTGATGAAGATCATGTGATCTGTTCGAAAGCTCCAGAAATGAAGCTACTGAATGGATATTGAGGTGAGATTGTTGTGTCAATATTAGAAGTGTTAATGCTCAGATAATCAAAGTGTTACTGTTCATTTGAACCTTTGTTCTCTTTTATTCACATTTGAACCTCTGAACGCAGCACGATCCTGCAGCAGTTCTAAACGTCAACACGTTCAAGAAGGAGTCAAAAATGCTGTCACATGGTCAGGAGCATGAATTAATATCCGAGTAAACAGCTGAGCTCTCACAGCTTATTTTATCTCCTCGCAGACTCGACGTGATGACGGTGAACAAACATGACCGACATCCACAAGTTCAGGGTCTGAACCAGAATCTGGATCAGTGAGCGGGAGGTAAGACTCGCCAGCAGCAACATATTTACATATGTAAATTATCCTATTCCTGCTCTCCAGAGGTTGAATCCTTTACATTTCAACGACCTCATGATCTGTTCCTCCAGCGCCACCTTCAGGACAAACTAGCTAACTGGTAAAAGCTAGTTATCCACTGATGGGATTAGTCAACTCGACAAATTACTAAAACAATTTATTGAAATGTGTGATCCTTAAGATTGAAGTACTCTGATCCTTTACTTGAGTAAGACTCCTGCATTCAAAATCCTACTTAAGTAATAGTACAGAAGTATTATCAGCAAAAAGTACAGCAGTAGCAGTAGTAAAAGTAATTTTCTGTCTTAGTTTGATCAAACATACAGAAACCGAACCAATCAGACTGAGGCTAAAGCTGAAGAAGTACTGAGATCCTTTATTTAAGTAAAAGTACAAGATGGAGCTAGTTTTAACTACTTCATATACAGTTATAGTTTTAACTACTTCATATACGGTTGATGAAATCTCCTTTATAATAAAAGTTACTTGAACATTTTGTTTGCTGTTGATCTGCTAACCAGATTTCAGAGCTACAGATCAGCGATACGCTCAAGTCAAATATCGTCTTACTAAACATGGATTAAATAAGATGAAGTAATATGAAGTTTCTTAATGTGTCAAAAAAAAATCAAGTGCAACTTTAGATTCAGAGCAGGAAATAAATCTACATCTCTGACACGATACAGCGACTTCTGTAGATAAATCCTTTTTATTAAGTTACAGGCTGGTGACAGTTCAGATTCTCATATAAACACATTCATCACAGCTCAGCTGTTATATAAATATATATACTGCTCTGTGTGTTCTTACGTAATTATATTGGCACTTTACAAACATTAGATACAGGTGACTTTACATACAAATCTTTTCTTTATGTAAAGTTTTACAGATCAATGTGTTCTTTTACCCTCCTCAGACAGAAGCTGACGATCAATCAGGACTCCAGGTTAAAGTGACACTGCAGGCTCAACAGCACATCCAATCAGTCTAACAGTGAGTAACCAGATCAATCAATTACTCATGATGGCTGAAAGCTTGTTGTGTTGAGCTCGTCGCTGCCTGGTCCGTACGAAAATGCGGCTACTTCCTGTCACCACTTTCTTTTTCTTAAATACAGAGATTTGTTAAGAAAGTCAGACTTTGTTGATAAGTGGAAGTATCTTTAGAAATACATATTGATCAAATGTGTTTAGTGTGACTTTTACAATGCTACCAAAATATACATGAATAAATATTTCTTTCATAATTTAATGAATTTAACAATTACTTTATTCAAGCAATGCAAGTGTTTTACCAGCTTTTTTGTTAATGACGAAATTAGCTCCATATATCAGACAATCTTTACCAAAACAAATGTATTTACTTATTTAATAAACATTTGAATCTTCTATTTCATAACTAGTAAAACTAAAAATAACATTTTATTTAAATCCCAGAAACTGCTGTAAATTGCTTCAATATGCTTCTGACAGGATGTAGCTGCAATTTCGCACATGTGCAGAACAGATCAGGTTTCCGGTTCGGATCGGGCAGCGACGGAGCTCAGTAAGTAGAGCAAGGCATTATGGGTTAGGAGCACTTGTGACTTATAATATTTTCACGGTAACCGTTCTGTCCCTTTTGGTCCGTTAGCAGGTTGCAGCAAATAATGTCATTGTTTTGGGTTTTTGGAGCTGGAGTCAGGGCGTTAGCTTAGCTTAGCATAAAGACTGGAAGCAGGGGGAAACGGCTAGCCTGGCTCTGTCCAAAGTTAAAAACACACTGATTAACATGTCGTACCTGCTTCGTTTAATCTGAACACTAACAGAAAAGTAAAAAAGGGTTTTAGGGGAAGTTACAGACTGGAACATTTTCTTGTCGAAGAAAAAGCAAAACCTGTGATCACCGACCGTATTTAGCAACCTGCTCTGTAGCCACAGACACTGCACAGAAGTACTTGGTGGATGGATACGCTGTTTGTCAAGAAATAGTTCAAGCACGTACAGCAACTCCCACTAAAACCACAAAGTGCAGTGTTTACATTTCTGTTAGTGAACAGATTAAACACGAGATTCAGCATGTTGATCAGTGAGCTTCAGAGCTTTGCACAGAGCCAGGCTAGCTGTTTCCACCTGCTTCAGTTTGGGGCTTCACTGAAGGTAGATGGAGAAAAACAAGAAAACTGAACATTTTTATCTGTTTGCTTGTTCTAGCTGTCAGGTTTGTGGAGCTCAGACTCTAACCTGCAGTCCACAGATTTATCAGAATTGACCGGTGGTCTCAACCCAACACAAGTTAACCCTTTGAGACTGTAAGGTGCTTTGGAATTTAGCAAATGTTAAATTCTCATTTCGAATGTGTCTTTCCTCCAGCTGTCAGCTGATTGGTCCACAGCACCCTCAGGTGGTCCGGTGGAGCAGCAGTATGGTGAACACATTGTCCTCTGACTCCGCCCACGCTCCTCCCTTCAGTTCCAGCCTCACCTCCTCCCCCCCGCTCAGCAGCAGGAGGCCCAGGCCCGTGACCGGCCCCGCCTCAGTCACCTCCTGTCGGTGTAGAGGCACCAGAGCCCCGCCCGACCCCCTCCTCAGGACCACGTAGGCAGGGCCCGGCCTCAGGTCCAAGGTGAGGACGAACAGGTAGATCCCGTTCACCGGAGCAGTGAAGGAGCCGGTGTCGGAGTAAAACTGACCTGGGTTCAGAGATGCTTCTAACACGATGACGCCGTTCGAGACACTCAGAGGAGATCCAGCCACGAACAGCAGAGAGCCTTCTGATAGGCTGGATGGGACAGGAACAACACCTGGAGAGAAAAGGAGGGTCAGGAGTCTACTGACGAAAACACCACCTGCAGGAACTACTCTTACCAACAGATTAGATCTCAAAAGTTTGACATTTTGGGAAATATACTTCTTCTGTTTCTTGCTGAGAGTTGAGGTTCAGCTTGATGCCACTCATGTCTGCACGGTAAATATGAAGCTGCAACCTGTTAGCTTAGCACAAAGACTGGAAACGGCTAGCGTGACTCCATCCAAAAGTAATAAAATCCACCTACCAGCACCTCTAAAGCTCACTAGTTTATACGATATATCTTGTTTAATCCGCACAAAAACTAAAGTGTAAAAATGACAATTTGTTGTTTTAGAAAAGATGACAGTGCATGCATGGACTGTTTCTCAGCTGGCAGCATAAACATCCTGAAGTCTGCAACTGTCGTTTCTACACTTTCATGTTCGGATTAAACGAACATCTCTTTACAGTTGTTTTGTGTCTCTTTGTGGTCGAGTTGAATCGAGTGATTCATGAAAAGTTTGTGCAGTTAGAGAGTTTGGTAAATCTGACTTCAAACACTCGTACGGACAGAAAAAGTTAGAGGTTTAGGAGAAGAGTACGAAACGTTCCGTAGAGTCTACACTCACCTGATGACTCCCTTCTGCTTCGATGGTTTCCTCCTCTTCCTGATCCCTCCCTCCCTCCTCCTCTCTTCTTCTCTTTCTTTCCGTCTTTGTTCTTCACCAGCTGCCACAGTTTATCGAGCTCCAGCGTGGCGTCAGATCCCGCCAGCACGTCGGCATTACTGAAGACGTTCTTGAACACCCTCAGATGTTCCTCCAGCCCTCTCTTCAGCCACGTCACCTCCGCCTGCAGTTTGGCCTCCACATCACCGGGCAGCGCCTCTCTCTCAGTGGAAGTGTTACAGGGTTTCTCCTCCAGCCGGAGCACCTTCAGCCCCAGCTCCTCCACAGTTTTCTCCAGGTTCCACAGATCGCTGCCGTCTCCTCCGTGCTCCGGACGCCTCCCCTTGGGGTGGAGGAGGAGCTGACGCTCCCTGGCTGGAACTCCACCGCTGCTCCTCCTCATGCTACCAGTCGGGAGCCAGTCGTCAGGGAGGAGGTGGGAGGAGGGCTGGTCAGCAGACGGTACCTCCTCTCTGCCTCCTGGGAGCAGAAGGAGTCAAACATTATTCTGTTAGTATCACAGATGTCCTCCCTCCCTTTCTCTGCCCTCATTCACTGTTTCAATAAAGGCAAACATTCTCAAAATACTGTTGCACTTTTATTGGTGCATAAAACAAGCAAACCTTAGGAAGTTCGTGTCCCCAAAACGCCAATGATGATATTTTACTTCCTGTTACTTATCTATCTTCTGTCTAAAAACACCATCAAAGCAACACTATGGTCCGCAGGTAAGTTAGTACCTGAGGACGAACGCTTTTCTTTGGGGTGAGGAGATGCATACTGATCTGCTCTGAAGGTCTCGGTCAGTCAGTGTTAACACAAGTCTGTCTCTCACACAGAGAGGACGACTGCACTCTGTCGCATGTTGGGTTTAAATCAAGCGTTCAGGCACACAGACTGAAAAACATGACGACAAACATCCAGCTGATCGTCAGGGAGATGTTTTTTTAGTTTAGGAGTGAAATACAGAGATGGAACTTTAAATGTTAGCATGCTAACTTTAGCTTCTCCTGCCAGCTGAGGGTTGCTGAGTTGTTGTAGTTTCTCACAGCTGCCACTAGATGTTGCTGCAGAGCTGTAAGTGACTGACAGGTTCACAGTACTCACATACATGCGTTTAAAGAGCTGTTGGTGTGAATCACTCCTGTCCACACTGACTGCTCTGTGAGACGGAGGACGAAACCCAGTCTTCCTCCTAAAGTTCAGCTGAAGCTCACAGAGTCTCCATCAGTCTGAGCTGGAGCTGTGTCTGAACCGTACTACAAACTAACTCTAACTGAAACAGTCAGAATGCAGAATAAAGAAAACCTTGATTTTTGAATGTACTGCTGGTGGAAACTATTCTCCCACAATGCACTGCACAGAGGAAGAGGAGGAGCTGCTCACAGCTGCAGAAACTAATTGATGATGGTGTTAAAACTGCAGAAAACATTAAATCCTTGGAAAAACATGATTTGATTGACACTGGCTCAAGTATTACATCATTTCCTGTTAGTATTTGTACACTACATGCAAAATCAGGATACTGAGACGACAAGTATGCAGTATGGATCTGGGACATTGTTTAAAGATGGACTACAGAAAGAGATAATGTTGTGTTGTGAAAATATATGGGGCCGCAGTGAGAGTGTGGAGGTTACGAGGAAAAACAGACCGAAAGCTGATTTAAGAAGAGCATAAATTATTAAGTGGAGGGAACAAAAGAACAAGATTTATCAAAATGCAGCGGTGGAAGAAGTACTTTACTTTTACTTATGTAAAAGTAGAAATACTTCAAAATAAAAGTCCTGCATTCAAAATCTTAATTACATCATCATTTATCAGTTGATTCTCTTGTTTTAATATTCTGAATCTGTAAAGTAACTGAAGCCGTCAGATAAATGTAGTGCAGTAAAAAGTACAGTATTTGCCTCCAGAATGTAGTGCAGTAGAAGTGTAAATTAGCATAAAGTGGAAATACTCAAGTAAAGTACAAGTACCTCAAACTTGTACCTCAGAACAGTACTTGAGTAAACGTTAAAGCTGGAGCTCCTCCCCCTGCAGGTGGGTCATACCTGGCCTGCTGCCCAGCAGAGAGCTGATGCTCAGGTTGTGTCCTCTCAGCTGCTCCTGCAGGGTTGGGATGGAGTGGGCCTCCTGGTCCTGGACAGGCCACTCTAGGAACTCCAGCACCTCCTCCCCCAGCAGCAGCTCCAGCACGTCGCTGTGTCGGATGGCGTCTGTCAGCAGAGAGTTAAAGGAGCCGGACAGGTGCTGCATCTCCTCCACCAGCTTCTTGTCGGCCTCCTTCAGACTGGAGACCTCGGCCAGACTCACCGTCACCGAGCTGCTCAGCTGGGACAGGCTGTGGTCCAGAGTCCTGGTCCTGGTCTGCTCCGAGGTCAGAGACTCCTTCACCTGCAGGATGAGGGAGAGAAAACAGAGTGTGAGGTTTCCTTAAAGTCAGTGTTATTCTATAGTTTTCACCAAATCTCATTCAGACCCAAACCAACAACATGTCAGTCCGTCTCTCAGTCCTGTCTGACTTCCTGTCTGTGGCTCTCAGCTCCGAGCCCATTGGTTCCTGCTGAAGACGTGAATCTTTAAAAACACCTCACAGATTTATAGTTTCATGTTTCAAACAGCTGCTCACTGTAGTTTTTATCAAACAGGAGGAAATAGTGCATTTGTTGGGGACTATTTTCAGCGGCGGATGGATCCACATGTGGTGCTCTAGTGAGTATTTGGGGCAGCAGGACGGTGTGAATATCACCAGACTCATCATTTAAAGCCACTATGTGTTTTTTATGTGACTATATTATAATCTTTTTAAATATTCTGATGGCAAAAGTTTTAGTTTGTAAAGTGAAACTTGGTGCCGTCTGTTCATCAGTGTCTCTGTCACTACGAGGCGTTTCTAAAACACTGTGAATGTTTGTCATTTTAAATTTCGAAAATAAAGTTGGACAAAAGAAATCTTAACTCAAGGTCAATTACTAGCTTTTGTTGGACCTTTCAGCCTCTCATGGTCTTCCTCAGTGGGTGCAGTTTGCTCAGTCTGTTTCCACGATCAAGAATGAACTTTCACACTAGTCTGTGAAAGTCTTGTTTCAAACAGTACAGTGAAACTAGCCAGGAGAACATTTTGATGACTGGTAAAGCTTCTTCTTAATCCATCAACTGGAATCATTTGTTTGAATCACATTCTGTTTACTGGAAGTCTTCAGCCTCTCTGCCTCGCACGCTTTCTGTTTCTCTTGAATCTCAGACTAAACATCTTTTAATTTCAGCCGCGTTACGTCAAACTGTAACTTCGACAGAGTGCTGACTGATTTAAAGCTGCACTGATGTATATAAGTTGAATGTAACAGAGTTGTGTCTGTGTTTTTAGTAGAAAACTGTTTTTTAGGATTTTATTTTTCACACCTGCTGGAGGTCTTGCTGGACCGCCTCCACCGCCGGCTCCCAGTCGCTGGCCCCGCCCCACTGGCCTGCCCCTCCCTCGCTGTTATCGTCCAGGGCTAACCGGTTCTCATTGGCCAGCTCCGTGACATTGGCCACGTCCCTCTCCAGTCGAGCCACGGTGGCCTTTAGTCCCTTGCAGTCGCAGTCTCCGGATGAGTTGTGCTTGTAGAGGACGGTGTACAGGTAGTCCACGTCCACGTCCATCTCCTGCAGCCGCTCGCTCTGCTGGCTCAGGTTCCCCGCTAGTTCGCCCACCCGCCTCAGCACCGCCTCCCTCGCCGCCTCCACCTCCAGCCCCGTCTCCATGAACTGGATCTGACCGGTCCGGGCCGTCTGGTTGATCTGCTTCCCCAGCTCCTTGACGTCCCGCCTCAGCTGCTGGACGTCCCCCGAGGTCACCTCCACATCCTCCATCAGCCCCCCCACCTGCACAACAACAGGTGACGAAGGATTCATGAGACGGTTTCCTCCAGCTCACCTGTAAACCTCCTCCAGTTACTCTTCATCTCACTTCATTTGATATTATTATATCTGATAAACTGTTAAATAATCAGGCAGGTGTGAAGAAGGATGTTTCTTAATTTTCATCGAATCATATTGAAATTTTACTTGTTAAAAAAGTCACAAATTAAATAACTTTTTTATTATGATTTAATAAATCTTTTAATTCCATCAGATATTCCTTCAAACGTGCCACAGTACCACACTATTTGACTGTGATCCAGCAGGACCATGTGTTACAGCTTTGTGAACTTCTTCAATAACCTGACTGGTTTTTAATTGACAGGTTTTGTCTTGAGAGTCCCAAAAAACCTCGTTTAACTGCGTATCACTTTGTTTTTGATGAGTACAACATGAAACACAGCTAATGTAGCGTCCCTGTCTTGTAGCAGGACGCTGCGTTGAAATCTAGTCATTGAGTTACTGTATAAATAATTTGTGTGAGGTTCATCTGACCATCTGGTCTCGGTTGTTTGGATGCTTCTGTGTTTCTATAATAATTAAATCACAGAACAAACGGGTGCTCGGGGTCCGTTTTACTCACAAGTCTAGTTTTATGTGTATTTGGATATTTTAGGAACTTTTAAATGGATTTGTCCACAGCGTGTTTTTAAAAGTTGACGGCGGGTGAAGCCTCATTTCTGTTTGTGCCGAAAAAAAGCTTCGAAGCTTTGAGCGACGTCGAGCCTGCAGCCGGAGCTCCGCCACAATAAAAGTCCAACAAGCCTGCGTGTTATTGTTATTAAATCTGTAATCTGTTTGTTCAGGAGCGCTGCGTTAAATGTAGACGTTATTGTGCAACATGTTACAGTAAAATAATTCATGAATGTGTAATAAAAAGCCTCCATATAAAATGCTTTTACTGACATGAAATATGAATGCACCTTATTGTTGTATTTTAGTCTCAGAGTCACGGAGGACTGTTTGCTTATATTCCATTATTACTGGGTATCAGGAGGAAATGTCGTCATACTTATTATGTTTTTCTAGAGTTCATCAGTTCTTCTCCTCTCGGTCAAACTGAGTGAATCTCTGAAGCAGCAGAGACGTTTTCTAGACGGTTTTCTATACTTGACACAAAGTACTGATAATGTTATTTCGTTCATGTGTGAATCTAAAGCACAAAGCGTGAATAAAAAGTCTCTGCAGGTTACAGTGAACGAACCTGTTCACTCCAAACGTTCAGGCCGTTTTTCAGCCCAGAGTATAGGAAGTTAAGTTTGCACACAGCGGCTGGTTTAATGAAATTCTAACTCAGGTTTTAAACTCGGTGAAGAGAAATAAAAATGTTGTGCGTTCAGCCAATATTTTCATTTTCACCTGCAGAAAATAAGAAATAAAAACAAGATACTCATCACTTTCTGTCCTCGAGATAATAACTTTATCTCTGAGTGTTTGTGGGATTTAAAAATAACTTAAATCCCTGCTATACGCTGCCTGTATAGGTCCAACACATCCCAACAAATATACTGCTGTGGAGTTTCATGGTCCAGTCCAAGAAGAGGATATATTTATCTCTAAAATCTCAAGAAAATAAAATGATCTAGAGCTCACAGTATATTATATAATAACATAATGATATATTAATATGAATTCTTCTTTCTGATCGCGGCTGTAATGAACTCTGCAGCCTGTAGGGGGCGCTAGTTAACAGGCTGACTGTAAACAGATGACCCAGAGGTAATAAATGTGTTTTGGTTCGACGCACCTTCACGGTGTTGTTGACCACCATGTCGTCCAGGCGATCGATGGCCTCCCAGAGCGCCGCCGGGTCTAAGAGCTGCGGCGGGCGGGGGGGAGGCAGGGAGGGAGGGGGGAGGTGGTCCTCCAGCTGATCCTCGGTGGTCTGGTCCTGGTCCAGCTTCAGCTCAGCCAGTGTGGTGTTCATGGCCTGCAGGCTGACCTGGGATCAGAGGCAGATGGCTGCTTACAGCTTCACACACACTAAATAAATAAATACTACTGATCAGACCTTTTAAAATCTGTTTGGTAATATTTCTTTCTTTGGTTTTACTTCCTGGTAACATCTGATTAAACCTGTATAATTAATTAATTGCAGCATTGATTGATGTATTAATAGATCGTGAAAAGAAGGAGTGGTTGTCTAATCCTACTCCAGAGTTTCTGTTATGAGAGCGAGCCGCCCTGTCGTCCACTGACCTGCAGCATCTTCTGCTGCCGTTTCAGCTTCATGTCGATGTCCGTCTTAAAGCTGGTGAGGTTGTAGTGCAGCATTGCATGCTGGGAGTGCAGCCTGTTCTCCATGTCTGTCCGCTGGCTTTCCATCTGCCCCTGGACCTCCCTGAGACGCTGAAACACCTCATCCAGTTTGGCGTCCAAGCGCTCCTCCGTTGCCTCATCGAGCTCGGGGCCGTCCGGGTGCCCCGCCCGCAGCTCCGCCCCCAGCTGGCTGCTCTTCAGCTGGGCCACGTCACGGGCCAGGTCCCCCACCTGCCGGCTCAGGTGCTCCAGTGAGCGGTTGAAGCCCTCCAGGACCGGCTGCAGCTGGGACATGACCAGGGCCATCATGTGGGGGACGGGGAGGGCGGCGGGGGCTTCTGGGTATGGGAGGGCGCTGACATCCACCTCATCTACAACTGGAAAAACAAACTCATTCAATTACAGATCAAAATTATTTCCATTTTATATCCCAAAGAGGAAACGAGCAAAGAAACTGTGTGGATGTCTATCTGCTGCTCACACAACCACAAGCATCTGATACAGTCAAAATGGCGACTCCTGCTGGCCAAACCGTTGGTATTGCATCTGAGACAGACAGAAAACATGTCTCACTGCTTTCAATATTATTTTATTCAATAAAACAAATCACTTCTAAACAGAGTCTACAGCTCTGATTTATTCAAACCAGCGCGTCACGTCTCTGACACGAGTGTGACGTGATGAGGCCTCGTTCTGGGTGGTCATGTGATTTTTGGCGTGGCGAAGTGAGGCATCCAAACACCGCGATACTTCTGCTTTGCAAGGATGATACTGTGTCGAGCAGTCTGCTTCAAGAAACTAGAAACAAAACACTATCCGATCTGGTTCTCACCTAAAACTAGATATGTGACTGACTCCAAAAACAATTTGTAAATGATCATCTGTCATATATTTGTTGTTTTTTACTTTGATCAAAGCTGGAATCACCACATTACATAACTGCAGTACTTGAATATTAGCACCAGAAGAATCAATACTGTTGATGTCCCCAGAGTCATGCATACAGCTAGCTTAGCATGCTATGTTACTGTTAGATTTTGACCTGCTGGTGGCGCTAGATGAAAAGACAGAAGATCACCAAAGTTAGTAGGATTCTTCCTCTGGGAAATATGAACGTCTGAACCAGATTTCTACATTTAGAGTCTATTTAAAATAAAAACATGATCACAACAAGCTTTCCTTACACTCCCCTCCCTACTGCAAACACACAAAGCTAATCTTAACAAGAGAACACACACACACACACACTCGCTGCCTGGTGATTCATGGCGCTCTGGGGGCCGGTGGTTGGTTGATCCGCTCTAAAGTGGAACCAGTTTAGTTTCCAAACTGGAACATAAACACAGCACAGCTCCGCCTGGAAAACAATCCAGCAGGGAAACAAAAACGCCCAAAACGTCTGCTGCCATCTCTGTCTGTCCGCTGGGCTCTGTGCCTCCAAAAACACTGATGTTGATGCTGCCGACACACCGAGGGGCAGTCGAGGAGGTTCGGGGGGCTTCAGAGTCAAAAGTGGTACAGGCTGTGTTTCCAGCAGGGCAAACGCTCAGAGATCAGATGAGTTTTCACAGTTTGTTTCTGTTGGTCCAGCAGAGACTGGCAGAGTGAAGCCAGAACACACAGTGACCGCAGGACGCTGCCGGCCCTGCAGCTGGACCTCATTCAGGTCCGAGACGCCTCAGGGCTCCGTGGATCCATCTGATCCTGCACGTTGTTGTTGTTTCTGGAGTTTGAAACCCAACTGTGCTTACATTTCCTGCTTTTTATCGGAGAGAAAACACTGGAGCACCATCAGACTCTTGTCAGCGAATTATCCACCAGATTTCAATCACGTCTGCTTTCTGAGACTTCTGACAAACTGAAAGCATGAAATCTTTTTTTTACTGCAAGAAATCTTCAGTGGCAGCTTTGATTCTGTTGGTGGAACTGGTTCAAACTGCCCAAACACGTCCTTACCCTCATACCTGTATCCAGGTATCCCCGACTTTATGGCCATCAGCAGACACTTAACCTCACATTAACAGCAGTAAATGATGAGTTGAACCACGAGATACAGTTTGTGTCTTTGCTGTTCAGGTATCACTCCACCGACGAACTACTACTTTAAAAAGGTATCAGTTAAGAAAAAGTAGTGCCAGTTGCCTTTTCTAAATAGTAAGTAATATATTCTTTTTCCAAATACAGAACAGAGACATTTTTTGGAAAGTCAGAACATTGTTTTCTTCAAAGGGCTGTGTGAAGGCTCAGACTTGGTTTTCGGGTTAATGTTGGGGTTTAGGTTCAGTTTGGGGACTGGGCACGGGGGTCCTCACAGGTATAGAAACACAAACATGAGTGTGTGTTTGCCTCAGGTCACTGCTGTCACTCTCCTCTAGAGACACAGTCCAGACACACACACACACACACACACACACACTGACCTCAGTCTTTCATCACAACCTGTTTTCATTACGACAAACCAAACTCTTTCCCACATGCTGCAGGGTGCTGAGAGGTCAAAGGTCACGGTACAGTGAGGCCATGCTGCGACAGGAAGTTCCAGGTCAGCTGCGGGGGTGGTATGTGTGGGGGGGGTGAAATCCAACACACCCCCGTCAGCTGGCAGCGTTTCTATCTAATGACTGTCTGTGTGATTTACAGAGCCGAGCTGAGTCGCCTTTCTGTTTCGGACAAAACAACGTCTGTTACACAGCCGTGGCTCTGTTTGCTTCTTCTAATGTTTTGTTGTAAATGTCACAATTAAAAAGGAAAGACGACACTTTAATGAGCCATGTGGGGAAACAACAGAGACGACACAGCACCAAAGCGCTGAGCTTTTATAAAGTAGAATTATCGCCCGGCTTGTAATTATTTCTGTTTGACTCTTCTTATCCTTCTATGTTGTAAATAAAAAAAGGTTTATTTAAAGAAACGCCTCCAAACTGGACAGATGTTAATCACTGTCCAACTTTACACTCACGCTCAAAACATGCAAACATGCAGTTTACAGTTAAAACACTGGCAGATTTGATTGGAAACAGTGAATTTATGATTTCACACAGAAGTAAAAAGAGCTAGCTGCTGTAGCTAGATAGCTAATTAACGCTAACTTTGTGAATCGGCTTAAAACTCCAGCTGACTCGTTTTAAAATGAGAACTGTATATATACCACCATGCTAACTGTGCAACAGAAACTAAGGCTGAAGCTAACAGAAAGCAGCAGCTTTGTTCTTGTATTACAGCCAGTTAGTCTAGTATTATTAACACTATTATCAGGAACAATTAATATCAGGCTGCTAATTCTTTCTACAATGACCACAATACTGTTGTTATCACTACAGAGCTACACACTGTACTGCACAAACAATACAGACGTCTGGTTTTTAAGTTATTGTTCGCATTATCTAACAATATGTTTCACTTTTACCAAAAGTAAAGTAATGCTGGCCGGTCAGTGAGGTCAAAGGTCAGAGAGAACCGAGCGCTGTGGGAACCTGAGAGCGAGGCCGATCCCCAAACAAGCTCCACGCAGGACGGAGGAAGTGTGTGTGTGTGTGTGTGTGTGTGTGTGTGTGAGTGATGTAATGCACATGCTGGTCTGGTGACACAGGAGGTATAATATAGTGTCAGCGGCCATCTTATAGTCACACACACACAATGTATGGGAGCCAGAAGAAGGAGAGGATTTCCTGTGGAGGAAGAGTGAGTGTGTGTGTGTGTGTGTGTGTGTGTGTGTGTGTGTGTGGGGTTATCAGAGGTGTCATTGCAGAGGAATGGAGCTCAATGTGTGTGTGTGGTTCAGTGTTATAGTTCCCTCATAGGATGTGAATAAGACGTCAGGATTATTGTCTAACACACACACACACACACACACACACACACACACACACACACACACACACACTACTGACGGGTGACAACAAGTAAAAGACCACATACTAAATACCAGCAGTGGAGGAAGTATTCAGATCCTGTACTGCAGTAAAAGTACAAGTACTCTGTTCTGATCTCATTAGAAAAGAAAGCAGGATTTTACTGTTGGAGCTCATTTTCAACTAGTTTGTATCTAATGATTCATTCTGGATTCATCTGCTGATTCTTTTCTCCATTCATCCATTGATTGATTGATTGATTGATTGATTGATCACAATGATCCAGAGCCCAAAGTGACTCCTTCACAACCAACAGTCCAAACCTCAACATTATTAACAACATTAACATTATTAACATCATTCAAAGGAAAAGCAGCAAAAATCACTTCAACCATTCATTTCCTGTCAGTCAGCTGATTGATTAATGGACTGATCGATCAGCTGATTGATTAATGGACTGATCGATCAGCTGATTGATTAATGGACTGATCGATCAGCTGTACCTGTAGAAATATAATAACTAAACATCAGATGTTATAAACTCTATAAAATCTGTAAAGTAACTGCAGCTGTCAGATAAATGTAGAGCAGTAAAAAGTTCAGTATTTCCCTCTGAGATGTGGCAGAGTAGAAGTAGAAATACTCAAGTAAAGTACAAGTACCTCAAATGTGTACTTTAGTACAGTACTTGAGTAAATGTACTTACTGCTAACTGTTTTACTCTATGACGTGTGCTTTACTTGTCTGTCACCTAAAGACGTAACAATCAAAAGATGCTTTAACTGCACTTTGCTGCGCGCTGATGGATTTTCTAAAGGTTGTAAACTGAAATACGGTCTTTATTACATCGAACATCCATCTTGATGTAAAGTTACAGCTGAAGCACCTGGACAGGTAGACGTTTCTGTTACAGTCAAACGCTGCTTATTCCAAAATAAAACAATACTTTACTTTAAACATCCGGTCTCTTTGACTAATCACCAAACAGCCTTTTCCCTGCACACAGTTTGACTCGTTAAAGCAAGAGATTAATAACATTAATGATTAACTCACCAGGAAGGTGGTGTTCCTGCTGCCGGAGGTCCTGATGGTGGTGGGGGTGGGGGTGGAGGTGGTTGTTCGCGGCGTGGTGTGATGTGTGATGGGGGTTGTGGGCGTGGCCTGGGTCCGGGGCGGGGTGCGTGGCATTGTGCTGGTTGTCTGGGTAGCCGGTGACGGACGCCTGGTGGTCGTTCTGTTCGCGGTTCGGGTCGCCGCGCTGCAGCTGCACACCTGAAACACCCACAGGTGACGATGAAGAGAGAGAGAGAGAGAGAGAGAGCTGGAAGTAGTTCACGAGGTTTGTTGACAATAAGAAAAATACATAATATCATCATCATCATCAGTAACTGTTTGTTTTGTTGGTCCAGACCGAAATATCTCAACATCTAAATAAAGGTTTGTGCAGACCTGGAGAGCGTTTACACACACAGCAGTATCCTGGTTTGGAGTCTTTTCCTGGTTTTGATCGTATCCAGGATCTAATGTTCACATGGAACATGAGAATCTGCTTATTCACATCCGTTCACATGATCCTCTCCCTCAACAGCTCAGACACTTTACTTCTGAGAATGAACACAGTTTGTGGTAACTAAGAACATTTACTCAAAGTACTGTACTTAAGTACAAATGTGAGGTAATATTGCACTTTTTACTGCTCTACATTTATCTGACCGCTTTAGTTACTTTACAGGTTAAGAGTTTATAAAATCTGATGTTTGGTTCTAAATGAGTAATACAGGAAGTCAGGCAGACAGGTAGAGAGTAAGACAGAGGGGCTCATAGGAAACAGGCTGATGTATTTGGGGATTTCTCAGCTGAGTTTCCCTCTGAGCTCATTGTTAAACTCTCCATCAGCGACAGAATCAGAGCGGCAGCAGGAACAAGGAGCTCCGTGCCCGTGACCTGCAGTCGAGCTCGAGGGCACAAACACACCAACGCTGGAGATTAAACAGAGAGAGGACGTCCTGCAGCGTCATCAGATCTGTTTCCTCCATCGTTTTCATCCCGTCAGCTCAGACTAAAAGCTTTTCTTGGTGTTTTCATTTTGTTTTTTCAGACGTTCAAAACTATCATTTGCCATGAAATGTGGTTCAGACATTCTCGCTCCTCAGAGGATAAACCCTAAATATTTTGACCTCCTGACCTTTCCTGTAGCGCCACCCCCAGGACGAACTTAACATGTTTAGCTGCACTCCCAGTAAGACTCTCTGTAAATGTTCAGAATCATTTTCTGCTGGTACAAACTGTCGTTTTGCTAAAAGGAAGAGTGACGCCGCCGAACCTCGCAACCTGCTTTCATCCTCAGATCACAACAATGAAACTTTCAATGAAATCTCAAAAACTGTCACTGAGTGAGACAGTGAAGCCTGCAGCATATCCCAGCATGCACTGCGTGTTAGGACGTGGAAAGAAACCATGAAAACTCTGCGCGTCTTTCAGTCCTTCAACTTCAGACACAAGTTCATTTCCTTTCATACCTTCAGTTTTAGCTTTTTACTGCCACTCAAAGCCATTTCAAGTCAACATGTGAAAGTATTGAAACTGTTTAGCTCACCTCCGTTTTCTCCCTCGCTGTACAGGAGGTGGACACAATAATAGAAACACCTGTGCAGTCTGCTGCAGATTTAATCGATGACTCACCTCTGAGGCGTTAGCTTTGTGTCTTAAGGTGTTCCTGTTATTGTGTCCAGTGCGTCTCTGCAGGGCTGCACCTCTGTTGGTGATTTAATTACATCGACTTCAGCTCGCAGGAAGTCGCTTCAATCGGAGGCGTGGTGGGAGCAGACTGTGTGTGTGTGTGTGTGTGTGTGTGTGTAACTGCCTCTTTGTTTGTCTTTCTTTGTTAAATCTAACCTCTAAAGGCCAAAGGTCTATTTTAGTCTGAATTTTTTCCAAAAACATCGACTGTTTTGATTCTCAGAGTTCTCTGTGCCGCTCAGGGTACAAATACTACATGTATCCTGCAGTACTGCAGTACTATTCTGTGAGTTCACGCTACAGACCTTCACTTCACATCTCATCACTAGCTGTTCTGTTTAGAGGGAGCTGGTCTGGTTTAACAGAACTGAACCCCAAACTGAACCAAACTGCCAGCAGCTGCAGTCAGAAACCTGATCCAACCACGTAAACACTCACACTTGTCTTCGGTCCAATCAGATGCCTCCACACGCTGCACTGAGACAGGATGTGATGTCACAGGTCTGCTACAGCGAATAAAGAAGTAGCAAGAGCTGGACGCCCAACAGGACAGATTCCTGAGGTTGTCAGCTGCAGACACTTTGATTGATCTGAGTCTTATCTTCAGAAACTCTGAAAGGTGGCTGAGAAGCATTTGTAGTTTTGTTTTTTAACAGAGAACAGCAGCAGCCTTTGAGTTCACTTCTCCTCTGTCCATCTGTGTGATCAGTCTGACCTCAACTTTCATGTTTTCACCAGAAATATGGATAAATACGCAGCTTCTGTGTCACGCTCCTAGAAGCTCCACAGCTCGGATGGAAGAAGCAGATTTAGCTTTATATGGTTAAACACTTTTCCAGAAAACTGCCCAAAGAGTTACAACCTTTTATTTGTTGTTGTTTTGCGATAAACTTCAGTAATAATCATCAGCTGCAAGTCAACTGTTAGCACGCCACGCTAGCAGCTCTGTGAGGCTGTACTTGGACACAGCTGTGCTTTGAAGCTAAATGCTAACATCAGCATGCTAGCAAGCTCACACTGACGCTGTAACTCGTTCTCCATGTTGAATTAACTGCTGGGAGTCAAGGCTGATGTTTGTTTTCTTCTGGGTCACGTGATAGGGGCGTGGCCAATCAGGGAAGGACACGTCATGACTGATGAGACCCAATCAGGAAGTGAACGTGGGTGTTTGCGTCATTAATTTAAAACGCCTTCGTTTCCTCTCGTCCTCACTAAAACACAATCCAGAGTTTTCAAACTAAAACGGGCTCAGCAGCATCTCAGTTTATATGTATATATTTATGCTTATTTATGCACCAAAACACCAAACGTGTCAGTGTGGATGGAGCCTCAGAGGAAGGTCATCAACAGCTCTTGGACTGCGACACGCGCCGTCATCAGGGGTCAACACTCCTCATCATTTGAAGAAACATTAGTTTCCTCCTCCGTCAGGCTGCTGTGACCTCTGAGTACAGTGTTGGCTGAAGGGCTCTGAGATCAAACCATCAGGACACTGACGTAGTCCTCCTCCTCCTCCACCTCCAGCATGGGACTCACTCTGCCGAGGATGTGGGGGGGTGACCTTGGTGGAGGGTCCTACGGGAGCAGCTCGCCCACACCCTCTTCCCCCGGGGGAGGGAGGTGGAGGAGGTTGGACCTTCTCCTGACCTGAGCTGAAGGTTTATTGAAGCCGAGCGTCGCTCTGCACACACAGCTTCCTCACTTTGTTAGAGAGGCAGGAATGAGTCTGTGTGTGTGTGTGTGTGTGTGTGTGTGTGTGTGTGTGTGTGTGTGTGTGAGAGAGAATAAACAAAACAAAGCAAAGCTGATTTTAAGAAGCAGGATCATAACGCTGGACCTTCACACGTACCTGCAGCGTGGAGCTCTGCTGCCGCCGTTTCAGATCCTCCAATCAGAGCCGAGCCTCCAGAATCCAGCTGTGCATCAGAGACTGTCAGAGACAAACAAACACACAGATGTTGGGAGATATGGCTTCGTCTCGTTTAAACACATCAACCAGTAAACAGTGTTTAAAAATGAGAGAGAGGAAGAGGAGGAGGAAGACTCTCAGTCTGATGGGAGCTGCAACAATTAGTTGATTATATTGATAATTGATTAATCGTTTCAGTCATTTTCCAAGCAGAAACATTAGCTGCTTCCAGCTTCTTAAATGTGAGGATCTGATGACAGTAAATGAAGAGTGTTTTGGACAAAAGATGCAGTTTGAAGACGTCGTCACTTTGGGCTCTGAGTTTTGGCAGAAACAAAAGGAGAGATGAGAACAGAAGAGAGGCCGCCCCCCTTCAGACATCTGGTAAACACTGCCCCCCCCACACACACACATCTGGATTAAGTTAAGTTCCTGATAACAACATTTAGCTGTTTTTGTAAAAGGACGTTTAAAAATAGACTCCAGTGAAACGGGAGCAGCAGAATCTGTAGTTATTACTGTGAGAAAGAAAGAAGCTTTAATCCTTTAATCCTGTATTCTACATTGCTTTGATATTATTTATGTACATTAGATATATACACACATATATATATATATATATGTCTGTATATTTTCAGCCTGTTGAAACGTTGCACTAATGAAAACGTGGAGATGTCAGTGTGCAGACGCCTCTCCTTCTGTCCTGCACCTGTTGGATCTTTTTTACACTCGTTTATAACCTTGAATCACTCGTTACCCCAAAAACGTTTCAAATGTTTTCATTCAACACCTAATGACTCTGCGACGTGCGTTAAATGTCGTGTGACGTGAGCTGGTAGATTTCACAAAGCAAGAACACAAGAAACGCGTCCGTCCACGACCCACCTGTGTCCTCACAGTTCTCTCCTCCGTGTCCCGGACAGCAGCGCCACAGCAGGACGGTGAAGATCTTCTGATTCTGCCTGTAGACCGGCCGGGTGGACAGCTTGTACCTGCACGCACACACGCACGCACACACACACACACACACACACACACACACACACACTTTAGCAGGCCTAGGTGGAGGTAAAATAACTCCACATAAGGACGAAATCATTGGCGTCAAACTGAAAAACACCTGAAATTGAATTTAAAGATCCCAAACAGTTCTGCTGCTGTCAGAGATCAATCAGACTTGATCAAATTTTCCAGGACCTGAGGTCAAACTGTGTGGACCACCAGCACTGTTGTCTGCTGGGGTCACGGTTTGTATGAAGTCCTCATCGTGTCCATCTGATCCTGCAGCTGAAGCGAACTGGAGAACAAGTGGAAAATCTAATTTACAGTAAACGAGGAGCAGCAGGATGTTGTGACTCTTAGTTTGCTAGTTTTAGAAAGAGTTCCTGTCAGTAGAGACGCTGTTAGACTGCAGCTGCACATCGAGATTAAACTCATTCAGCTTTTAGCTTCCCTCCGTTAGCACTTATAATCCAAATGTATTCCTGAGCAGGGCTGCAGCTGTTTTATAGACTGACTCCTGTATCTTTAGATTCTGTATTTTGGAATCAGGCTGCTTTTGGGCCACGCCAAAATATAATGAAGAAATGATCCAGACAGGAGGTTTATTCCTGGCTGTGTGGAGGAGGCTCTGAACCAGCATTTAGACCAGTTTCTAACCCTTTAGAGCCTTAAAGATGTGAGTCGAGACTGAAAAAGTCTGAAAAATAAATCATTTTGTTTACGACGTTTGGCTCATCAGTGCTCGTTGGTTCCAGTCAGTTGATGATATGTTGCATCTGTTTGTGAGACTTTCTGCAGTTCAGGGGCTTTTTAGTAAATTCAAAAAGCAAAAACATTTTAGAGATTTGAAGTCATGACCTCAGTTTATCTAAAGTCCTGTAGTTCCTGAGTCTGCAGGTGACAGTAACCTCCTTTAACTGAAATGATTCTGTGAGAGAAGAGAAGAAATACAACCTGTGGACTCTTCAGCTCAGTTTCATCTTCCACATCAGAGGTTCAGATCAGGTTCAGGTTGTTTCATGAGGTTCTGGACTTTATTCATCCCGGTCCAGAAGAGCCGGGCTCTCCAGGTGTTTTACAGAACAGGTAAACTCTCAGCATGTTTATACCCCACAAGATGGCTGAGTCTTTACCCATTAACCAATGAGGACTGGACACATGCATGACCCCGCCTCTACAGGAAGCTGCACCTCCAATGCAGACATTTCAAAATAAAAGTACCCAAGAGAATGAATATAAAGAATGACGAGTCTGCCTGTAAACACCTGATAACAAATTACAATCACACCTGTAATCACAAACTCAGCTGTTTGTTTATCTGTTAAATTTGTGCTTTAGGGCCGTATCAATAAAACTGACTGAATCTGATCACTTGATCTATAACTTCTCTTCACCTGGATGCATTACATTTACATGTTCTCAGGTCGGTGATTATTTATTCTCATATGCTTTTATTTTGAATCTTAAAGATAAATACTGTATAATGTACATTTACTCAAGTACTGCACATAAGTACACATTTGAGGTACTTGTACTTCACTTTGAGTATTTCTACTTCCACTCCGCTTCATCTCAGAGGGAAATATTGAACTTTTTACTGCACAACATTTGTGAAATTCAAGCTAACATCTCTGGATGTTTAGTTCTCAATGAAACTCCTCAACAGTTTCTACAAGTACAGCTGATTGATCAGTCCATTAATCAATCAGCTGATCGATCAGTCCATTAATCAATCAGCTGACTGACAGGAAATGAATGGTTGAAGTGATTTTTGCTGCTTTTCCTCTGAATGATGTTAATAATGTTAATGTTGTTAATAATGTTGGGGTTTGGACTGTTGGTTGTGAAGGAGTCACTTTGGGCTCTGGATCATTGTGATCAATCAATCAATCAATCAATCAATGGATTCATGGAGAAAAGAATCATTAGTTGTAGTCCTCCTAAGTACATTTTCCTGATTATATTCACAGACTTTTAATGCAGGACTTTTACTGTAACAGAGTATTTATACTGTGTGGTATTAGTACTTTTACTGCAGTAGGATCTGAGTACTTGTCGTGTACTCACATGACCAGCTGACAGTCGGCCGTCCCGCTCGGACACGGACTCTGAGACTTGATGGTGTACATCTCTGTCCCACACGCCATCGCCACGGTAACCACACGCTTCTGCACGAACGCACACCAGTTCCTGCACAACACACACACACACACACACACACAGAGTCAGGATACTGATGCTGTGTGATAACACGTCCGCAGTGTTTCAGGAAGACGGATGAGATCATTTGGAAGGTCACACACACACACACACACACACACGCACGCACGCATGCACACACACACGCACGCACACACACACACACACACACACACACACACACATTCTTTAGCTGCTGCTGTGATTAGCTTGTTTACAGTTTGTTGTTGCCTCCTTCCTGTTTGGGGTCAGAGGTCAAACATGGTGTCCTCTCCTCTCTGACCACCAACAGTCAACTTAAAGCAACACTTTGACATTTTGGGAACGATCAATACCACATAACCTCGTGTCGTTTTCAACACAAACCAGATGTAACGTGTTAATCAGCTTCAGAGGAGCTGGGAGGAGGCTTCTGTTAGCTTTGGACAGAGCCAGGCTAGCTGTTTCCCTTTGTTTACAGTCTTTATGCTAAGCTAAGCTAATGAGAGTGGTATCAATCTGAGCATCTCTCTCTCAGAGAGAAAGGGAACGAGCGTCCATTTTAACAGACCTCCTGCAACACTTCCAGACTTTTGGACTTACAGTGAGAAGTTTAGTTTGTGATGTTGGATGTGAAGAGAAGACAGGAAATATGGGTGTGAAAGATAACCTTGCTGCTGGATGTGAATCACTGAGCCGGACAGCTGGAAAGAGCAGCAGAGTTTCCTGATGAGGATCATGCCACATGGTCAAAAGCTCTAGAACAAGTGAGCACTACAGCCCCCATAATTCTAGCTGTCAAAGCCTCATGGGAGCTGTAGTTGTTAAATATGCTGAGATATTTATTTAAAATAGACATGATGCACAAATATATTATATAAAGGTGAAGGCTGGTGAAGATCTGTATTTTTCTTTTTCAATAAATCTCATGTTCAGACTCAAACCAGCAACATGTCTGTCTGTGGCTCTCAGTCCTGTCTGTGGCTCTCAGTCCTGTCTGTGGCTCTCAGTCCTGTCTCACTTCCTGTCTGTGGCTCTCAGTCCTGTCTGACTTCCTGTCTGTGGCTCTCAGTCCTGTCTCACTTCCTGTCTGTGGCTCTCAGTCCTGTCTCACTTCCTGTCTGTGGCTCTCAGTCCTGTCTGTGGCTCTCAGTCCTGTCTCACTTCCTGTCTGTGGCTCTCAGTCCTGTCTCACTTTCTGTCTGTGGCTCTCAGTCCTGTCTCACTTCCTGTCTGTGGCTCTCAGTCCTGTCTGTGGCTCTCAGTCCTGTCTCACTTTCTGTCTGTGGCTCTCAGTCCTGTCTGACTTCCTGTCTGTGGCTCTCAGTCCTGTCTCACTTCCTGTCTGTGGCTCTCAGTCCTGTCTCACTTCGTGTCTGTGGCTCTCAGTCCTGTCTGACTTCCTGTCTGTGGCTCTCAGTCCTGTCTGTGGCTCTCAGTCCTGTCTGTGGCTCTCAGTCCTGTCTCACTTCCTGTCTGTGGCTCTCAGTCCTGTCTGACTTCCTGTCTGTGGCTCTCAGTCCTGTCTCACTTCCTGTCTGTGGCTCTCAGTCCTGTCTCACTTCCTGTCTGTGGCTCTCAGTCCTGTCTGTGGCTCTCAGTCCTGTCTCACTTCCTGTCTGTGGCTCTCAGTCCTGTCTCACTTTCTGTCTGTGGCTCTCAGTCCTGTCTGACTTCCTGTCTGTGGCTCTCAGTCCTGTCTCACTTCCTGTCTGTGGCTCTCAGTCCTGTCTCACTTCCTGTCTGTGGCTCTCAGTCCTGTCTGACTTCCTGTCTGTGGCTCTCAGCTCCGAGCCCATTGGTTCCTGCTGAAGACTTAGAACTTTAAAAACACAAATATAGGAG
>VMKM01003609.1:0-32441 GCA_008360985.2 Macquaria ambigua | reverse complement strand
CCCCCCCCATCCCTCCCACGGCCTCTTCACCCTACTACATGCATACCCTGTATACATAAATATCCTCAGAGACCCACAAACTGCTGCTGCTGCTGCTATCACGCTACTTACACTTCACACTTTTCTATACTCTCATCATATTTACATACTTTCATGTTTGTACCTTGTTTTGTATCTTGCTTATACTCTTGCACGTTATGTGTAGTATGAATGTTTCTTTTTGTTTTGCACCAGGGACCATGAGAAACACAATTTTTTTCCTCTATGTACTGTACTGCACTGTATACAGATGGAGAAGTCTCTCTTATCTCATACACATAGACATAGACATATAGTAACTGTGACGGATCCTGCATTTGGCCTTTTTGTGGAGCACCAGGAACTTGATCAGTTTGAATGAGCATAACTCACTGGACATGAGTCTGACTCACTTTTGCATAATTTTGTACAAATAATCCTTACGCATAGCTGACAGAATTCCACTAAAATTATTGCCGACATCAGCATGAGTGTCCATCACTATGTGCATTTTCAAGCAGACCTGGATGTAGATGCAGATTGAAATATTCTAAACATTTGCTGTTATTAAATCATTTAGAGGATTGTTCAGCCTTAACAGAAGCATGCACTGTCTGAGGGCTTTCTAGTTTGAAGCGAATGAAATTTAGCCTTGAGCCATTCCACATTTTGACTCAAGTACTCCTCGGTATCCCTGCGTATCCTTTTCTGCAGATGTGGTTTCTAGCTCTAATCCACCCTCCTCCCCTCTCCTCCTCCAGGCCCCAGTACCGCCATTGACACAGCCTGCTCCTCCAGCTTGCTGGCTTTAGAAAACGCCTTCCACGCCATTCGCCAGGGCCACTGTGATGCCGCTCTGGTGGGGGGAGTCAACCTGCTGCTCAAGCCAAACACCTCGGTGCAGTTCATGAAACTGGGCATGCTCAGTCCTGAGGGGACCTGCAAGTCCTTTGACTCATCAGGTAAAAGAAAGTTGTGGGGTGGCTTTGTGGTTTTAGATGCCAGCCATGAACAGCAATGTCAACTGGTCGAATCCTTTGTTGCATCTCTCTCTCCCTTGTTTCCTGTCATCTCCACCATCTCTCGCTATCTCATAAAGGCACAAAATGTTTTCAGATTTTTTATTTTTTAAGTATAATGATCTTTTGCAGTTTAGTCTTTACAGACAGAGTACTTGCAGTACTGGACCTTGGCTGGCTGGCTGATGATTTTTATCATTACAATTAATACATTATTATTAAACATACATTATTTATGTATAAAACTGTAAACTAAACTATAAAACTGCCAAAAAAAATGTGCATGTTTTGTTTTTGGCACTACAAGGAAAATCTTCTTCTTTTGGTCCCCATTGAAATATTGTTCAGAACTCTTAATCAGACATGTAACATGCATCAATATTTTTATCAGCAGCAGTGTTTTTCATCTGCACACCTTTTATCTTAAAGCTTGTTTCTCCATCATCACTATTTACTTACAGTCTTAGAGCAGTCTTTCCCAAACTTAGGGTTGCGACCCAAAATGGGTCACGGACCTGTTTTTATTGGGTCGCCAATTGGCAGAGTAAAATGCGTAACAATGCTTTAATGCTAATTAAAATAAAATAGATTTTTGCTACGCTGGTCTGTTCAGCTCAGATGCTGTTTACAAATTTCTCTTTGGGGTCTCGAGGTGAAAAAGTTTGGGAACCCCTGTCTTAGAGTCATATTGACTTAACATGTATTATGTATTATTTACACTTGTTGATACACTCTGTGTACATTATGTGTGTGTATATCAATATGAAGTTTATATTTTTATCATTCTTTTGGCCAGGAAATGGATACTGCCGTTCTGAGGCAGCAGTGGTAGTGCTGCTGACCAAGCGGTCGGTGGCTAAAAGGGTCTACGCCACAGTGGTCAACGCTGGCAACAACACAGATGGATACAAAGAGCAGGGTGAGAAGGCAAACATGCTGTGGCACATGAGCACTGCATCTAGTAGAAAGATTTCAGATGACAAGTTAAGATCCCTGTGAGAGAAATTTGATTCTTATGTGACTTTCTGATTTAAAGACTAGATTATTCAATTCTTAGATTTAAATCTAATTATTTTCTTGATTGAACAGTTAATGTTTTGGTCTATAAAATGTCCTTACTCTTCATTACCACTACTAACAACAAATTGTCTGCCCATGGCTTGTCGGCTACAGCGCAAGTTTGTTTACTTTGTCTCTCGTTCCCCTGCCAGAGCTCAGCCTGCCAGCTGCTGTCAGTCAAACACAGACATTGACAGACCCATCAGCTCCTGTCAATCAGGACAATGACAGCTTTAGTTACAAAGTACTTTTCAGGTTAAGATTTTACATGCAAAACATACGTGGAGCTTATAAAATATGATGCAGTGCTTTACTATAACAACCTATAACAACATTATAACAAACCAGTAGTATATTAAGTATCTAGAATTAGCTGCACATTGACAAATCACAATATTAAGTAATAATATCCAATAATATAATGTAATATTAATAATACAACACTGAAAGGAGTGTTTCTGCATAGTGAATACTTTACTTTTGATACCCTAAGTTCATTTTGCTGATAATACTCTTGTACTGTTTCTTAAGTAACATCATTTTTGCAGTTTGGTTATAGGAAAACTATAATTCAAATTCATTGCAAACTGGGTTTTATTTATGTACCTCTGACAATCATGTCTATCAGTAATAATAACATTGTACTCACTTAGATGATTGCGGGGAATCGGGGAGCGATGACATCACTAAAAAGAAGTATGAAGGGGCAAGAAACACGACCAGTTAGAGGATCAGATCAGTTGGAAACAAGCCTCCAAGTTAGTCAGACTTATTTGGAAAAGTAAATGAAGGTGAAAGGTAAAATTATAAGTCTGTTAACTGTGATGAATTTACAACAGACTGCTATGACCTACTGCACTTACTGTAATTGTGTGCAATGAAGGATTATTACTGACATTTCAGGGGCACTCATTTTCAGTTTTGTCTCCTAAGTGATTTAGATAATCTGGATTAACTGTTGGTTTGTTTACAACCTATTTGGACACCTGACTGCTCATGTTTCTTGACTTGTTGGACCTATTTTTAGTGATGTCACTGCCATTAACTTGGCCAGAGATTTGAAAATAAAATCCATGTTGTAAGAAACCCTAGTTTTCCTTAAGCAAAACTGTCGTATAGAGAACAACATTTGAAAGAAACTCAAATAGCATGTTGAGCATCACGGTAAGGGGTTACATCTCAGAAACAGCAATCTGAAAATAGCAGATTTGAGCAGAAATATAAACTTGTGAAGGTCTGTGATGTGAATGTGTAAGTACAGTAGCAGTACTTGTCCTCACACACTCCTTTTGGTCCCTCAGGTGTAACGTTTCCATCAGGTGAGATGCAGCAGAGGCTGGTTAGTTCTCTTTACCAGGAGGCGAATATAACTCCTGATCAAGTGGAGTACATCGAAGCCCATGGCACCGGAACAAAGGTCAGTGCACACAACAGTCTAGTTTCTTAATCATACTTTTAGCCCGTTTTCAACAGTGGTCTTTGCATCACAAGACAGATGGTTGATAAGACAGAAAACATGCTTCACATTTTTAATGTGAAAATGAAAAAGCCACCTTCACACGCACATCTAATGTCACTCACCAGGAGTGTCTTACCTCTGTGGCATCTCTGCTCTCTACATGCAGGTTGGCGACCCACAGGAAGTGAATGGCATTGTCAGTGTGTTCTGTCAATCAAAGCGAGAGCCTCTCTTTATTGGCTCCACCAAGTCCAACATGGGCCATCCAGAACCAGCCTCTGGTCTGGCTGCCCTGGCAAAGGTGAGCGTGACAGCCCTCCTGTTATTGGCTGCTCTGAATGCTTTTTTTTTTAGTCAAAGTGTTTCTACCTGTTCTGAATGTCCACACTGGAAGGTGGGGTGAGAAACCTGATGTCATGGCTTCTCAAGTTGAAAAGTTGAATGATATGAAGGAAGAAGAGTGTTTTCTGTTTTCTCACAGCCTGCATCACTGATGGATTTTAACTTTTGCAGGTGAAGCCTTAATTAATGGCCATTGTGAGCGCAAGGGACGCTCACCCCTTCCCTTCCAATATATAATTGTATTATACATTTAATACATGCTTTACAATGCCCAATAGTGCACAAGGATATAATGATAAGATTTTAAATTGGGACTCTAATTCCTGTTTGCTCACATGCTGTATGCAAAGTGTTTTGTTGGATATTTATTTAATCATCCATGCAGTTGGCATGAATGAAAGCTGAAAATGTAAGAACAGAGACAGCTGGTCTGATTATTATTGTGGTTGTACAAGGGTTTTTTTTTTTTGCTCCATCCTGTGGGGGGAAAATGATTTTTATAGTCTGATCGGACATGAGAAGAGCCTCCATAAAAATGTAAAATCTGGTCATACACAATGTTACATTCAGTTTATTAAACTGATTTTATTTTCTTCATTTCTTCATTGGAGATGATATACTTATGTGAGAAATGTATTACAGTGGCCTTGACTGCAGTTTACGTCTGCCATTTTCAAAAAGGAAGGACACCAAATCAACTAAAGAGAAAAGGACTTGATAATGAGCTGTTTTAGTTATTTCAGTCATACAATGATGCCCTTCATTTTGTGTATGTTTTTATTGTATTGGTTGTTTTTCATCCCACACGCAGGTGGTGCTTTCTTTGGAGCGAGGAGTCTGGGCTCCCAATCTGCACTTCAACAGTCCAAACCCCGACATTCCCGCCCTCACTGATGGTCGGGTTCAAGTCGTCGACCAGCCTATTCCCGTCCGAGGCGGCATCGTAGGCATCAATTCCTTTGGATTTGGAGGTTCAAATGTTCATGTGATCCTTCGTCCAGCTGAGAAAGCAGCTGACGCTACTGTACCACCCAGGACGGTTCCCCGGGTGCTGCAGGCCTGTGGCCGTACAGAGGCCGCAGTAGAAGCCATGCTCCAAAAGGGGAAGGAACACAGTGCAGATGACAGCTTCCTGTCTTTGCTGAATCATGTGTCAGGAGTTCCTACTGCCAGCATGCCCTACCGAGGCTACTCACTGATTGGGTCTGAGAGTGACGTCATGGAGGTGCAGCAGGTGCCGGCCACTACCAGGCCACTCTGGTACGTCTGTTCAGGTGAGTCCTCAAGCAAATAAACAAACATGAAGATGAAATACAACAGACTTCAGTTTCATTGATATATGGGTTTGCTAGTAATTGCTTTTTATTACCATTGGAATGGTACTGTTGATAAATTCAGATCTCCTCAGACAGATAGGTCTTTTCAGTAACTGATGTATTGCTGGATGGTGCATGACGGCTGATTGTATTAACAGGTATGGGAACACAGTGGGCAGGTATGGGTCGCAGTCTCATGCAGCTACCAGACTTCAGAGAGTCCATCCTGCGGTCAGACGCAGCGCTGAAGGACACCGGCCTGGTTGTGTCTCGCCTACTCATGGAGGCAGACGATGCCACTTTTGAAGACACTGTACATGCCTTTGTTGGCCTCGCCGCCATACAGGTAGAGTGGAGGCGTCATTTTCCATGTGGGAACCCTGGCAAATTGATGTCATTTTCAAATGGACTATAGGGTAGAACTGTTCACACAAAGTGCTGTTGTAAATATTTTGACTTGTTTATTAGTTCTTTTATGTAGTTTTCCAAAGTTACAGATTTGGAATCTAAAATCCTCCACTTGTACCTCTGAACCTTGATATGTGATATATCTTATCTCAAGGAGTTATTTTGGAATTTGACACAACAATCATATATTTCCATATCTTGAATTCACTGTATTGTCATGTTCTACTTCTGCAATACGGGTAAAGTATTGGTCCCTGAACCCAAGCATGCATGTATATTGTGCCATGACAGATTTCATAATGTCCATGTCATCTTTCTGAATACAAAAGAGCAACAACTGTTGGCCAGTTGGTCTCATCTTTGGTGGGGTGTACTTCCACCAAAGATGAGCTTCATGTTGTTGTGCTGTCATAGCAGGTGTTTGAGGTTGTGTTTTTTCCAGTAGAAAGTGACAACTACCTGCACACAATTTACATTTGACAACGATGTTCTTGTCATCTTTCCTCCCGCCAAAATCAAAGTGATGGGAATCTTTTGAGCCGCTGAAAGTAAGCGTTTCCATAGTTCCAAGCTAGCTTGCACGCGCGTCTATTGCGAAATCTAATCCGGAGACGACAAAAGTATTGTTGTAACGAGTACTTTTTTTGGGGGGGGGGGGGCTGTTATTTTATATTTTTTTTTTGAGGTACATCAACTTCCCAGTATGAACACTTAAATAGCCCTTATTTAAATCATTATGTCCTAAAAGTTGTAAGTAAGAAGTAAGCCCATGTGTGTTTTATGGCTCACCTTGTTACAGATAGCTGAGATCGACTTGCTCACTAAGCTGGGTCTGCATCCTGATGGCATCGTAGGACACTCGGTGGGAGAGCTGGCCTGTGGCTACGCTGACGGCTCCCTCAGTCACAGTGAGGCCATCCTGGCTGCCTACTGGAGAGGCCGCTGCATCAAGGAGGCCAACCTTCCTCCAGGAGGCATGGCTGCGGTTGGTAAGACAGAGAGCATTCTTTACCATATTTCAACAGCTGGTTTCATGAAAGAAGCACAGGAAGGAATTCATTGTAAAATGTGCTTGTTTGGATTGAAAACCTTCAGAGTCTAAGTATATCCAGGTTTTTTTTCTGAAATGCTACAATCCATTTGGAAGAACTTAAATCCATCAGTCAGGTTTCAAAATTCAATATTTAAACTAAAATACATCCTCAAAAATAGAAAGTGAGAGTTAAATGTTTTTAAATTTCTCTGATGTTGACTTTATTTTAATCTCTTCACCAAGGAAAGAAAGAAAGACCATTTCTAGGACGTACTGTTTTGGAGACATCACTAACATTTTAATCAGTGAAAATGCAGGTCATATCAGCCTGCCTGATGTTATTGGTCAGGCTAGTTTTTTTTCTGTAGATAAGGCTCATTACTTTGTGTTTTCATCAAAAAAACTATAATAATTTATCTGTGTTTATTTTAATTGTTAAAAATGAGTGAAAAGCAGACAGACAAAAGGAAGCGTGATGCATAATCAGCAGCTCATTTTTGGTTTCTCATCACTTTCCTCATTTACTGTAAAGTGCAATGATAAATGACTTCGTGCTACATAAAACACAATTCTTAGATAGAAACCTAAAATCTGATTCAAAATCTGTTTTAATAAATGTACTCATTTTAAAATATTTCTGTGAAAGACTAAAAAAAAAAAATTAGAAAGAATTAGAGGAGCAGTGCCACTTTTTAAAAACTGCTCTCAATTTTGTGTGGCTTCATGCAGATTTATAACTAGTTATAAGCCAAAATGTGCTTACTACAATAGGGAAAAGTTGTGTACATGCCATGGACACTGCGTTTTGCTAACAATCCCACTACACTGTCCTCTATACATTAACAACCTTTCTTTCACCAAGACTCCATAGACAGTGTATACGTTTGTCCATAGCTTTATAAGTTAAGAAATAGTGAAACCCACAATGTGTTGCAATGAGTTTACACCTATCACTTGCCCAAAATCTCAATTTAGTGCTTACTATGGAGTAAATTACCAAGTGTCTGTTATATAGGGAGCAGCGAATTAGTGAATGAAGGAGTGATTTTGGACAGGGACAAAAAATGAAGTTTAACATACCTCTTTCACAGCAGTCATTTTGACTCTTCAAACTAACAACATTAAGTTGCACTGCAACAATTGCTGGACCAAATGTCTGCTGTGAAAAAAGTCTACAAAACTCATTCATTTGGGTATGATAAAGAAACAAGAGTGCTCTGCAGGTTAGCAAGATTTAGAAGAAGAAAACTACCACACACATCACTCAACTCTAAAATATGAAGAAACCTACCTTGCTCTCGAGCAAATACAGCAGGAGAGCCTTGTGTCAAAGCTTGATAACATATTTTCAGTAAATCTCAACTGGCATCCTTTTGTTACTAATTTCTCCAATATTGTTTTTGGTTGATAACAATAACGGGGGTGAGTCAGAGCATAATTCAGATAAGAATTACTTCTACAAGAAGGACTGCACTGCTTGACAGTCCTCATTCAGTCCCACATATTTCCATTAGACAGGACAAGGACACCTCAATATACAGATGTGCAGACAGCTTTTACAACTCTGATTTTACTGTATGTTTGTTTGTTTGAATTATTTTTTGCACATATTTTACCTAGTTGCTTGCTGTCTGTGTTCCAGGATTGACCTGGGAGGAGTGTCTGGCTCAGTGTCCTCAGGGAGTGGTCCCAGCCTGCCACAATGCTGAGGACACCGTCACCATCTCTGGCCCTCAGGTCAAACATTCTATCAGTCTTTTACAGCCTCGTTAACACACAGAAAGCCTGGATTTTACACAATCTGATGACTAAACTTGCTTTATGCGGGGAGTTTTCATTTCCATTTGCTCACATGGTGTTGATTTTGTAACTATGCTTATTTTGCGGGGTTAGTAGCCTGTATCCTAGAAATTGCAAAGAATACAAGAATATAGTAGTTGGCCAACATCTAGTTGTTAACTAGCATAGCAGTAACAACACGAAAGATGCCAGGATGCTTTAAACAATATCAAAATAATGTCAGGTTGTACAAGCATAATAGTAATTCTATTATCTGTATAATGTGAGCATTGTTACATTGGCATTTACTCACCTAGTTTTTCTCAGGTGCGGGGTCATGTGTCTTGACCTATGTGGTGTGTGTGTGTGTGTTTCATCAGGAGGCAATCAGTAAATATGTGTCCGAGCTGAAAGAGCAGGGAGTGTTTGCAAAGGAGGTGCGCAGCGCTGGCGTCGCTTTCCACTCCTACTACATGGCCTCCATCGCTCCAACCCTGCTGGCTGCTCTGAAGAAGGTACATAGCACTGCTGTGTTTCAAAAGCATGCAACAGTGAAGCTCTGAGTCCTGCTGTTACAGTGGCAGCTACTGGGAAGACTGGGGAACACATTCCCACTTCCGTTTAGTGTAGTAATATATGAAAAGCACTGTTATTATTTTTGGTATGTTTTATGTCAGACATTTTATTTGCTTATTTATTATTAATTAATTAATGAGATGTTCTCATAGGGGTCTAACTCTGTTTTGTATCCTGCAAATTCAGCATGATGAAAGTCTTGGCTGTTTTATATCTAGAACCTTTGTCTTTCTTGGCTGCACTCTGTCACTGTCCTACCAGGCTACTAGGCACGTCAGATTATTAACATTATTATTATTAGAACTACAGGAAGCAAGTTACCTAATGCAGATCAGTTAAGTTTCATGCTGTTTGGCACATGTTTGAATATTAAAAAATAATATAAAATGCCATTTGTGTGTAGGTGATCAAGGAGCCGCGGCAGCGTTCGTCCCGCTGGGTGAGCACCAGCATCCCTCAGTCTGAGTGGGACTCTCCTCTGGCTCTTTACAGCTCAGCTGACTACCATGTCAACAACCTGGTGAGCCCGGTGTTGTTCCAGGAAGGCCTCAGTCTGGTCCCTGAAAACGCCGTGGTGGTGGAGATAGCACCTCATGCTCTGCTGCAGGTACGCTCAGCATTTTGTTGATAGACTGCAACATCAGCACTCTTGAAAAGCATCAGTTTTGACACACATAAACAGTGTATCACCAGTGAAGCAAACATCATTATTTGAGCCCTTGACTGGCTGCCCATGGAGTTATTCATCACTTCTTCTTTTTACACTCATTTACTTGAATTGGTAGCTGGAGGCGGGATAAGGAGGAGGGTGAACTATGTGTATTGCATGCCCATGTGTGCCCACTGGGAAAGGCAAATAAAATATAGTTTATTATTTTGCATTTAATTTCATACTGTAGCAACATTTTACTCTTATTTTAAATTTGCATAAAATATTAAAAACTAAAAAACAACTTATAACAACAAATATCTGTCCATTATATGTTTAAGTGAAAATAATGTGCTTGATGGTGGGGTATTTCCTATCACCCTCTCTTGGCCAGCCGCTACTGTCTGATAGTTCTGATTAATGTCCAAATACCATAGGCGATCTGTGAGTTTAGAGCCGGTCTAGAGGCCAGCTGTGAGTCTATGTCTAATTCTTCCCCTCCTAGGAATCATGCTCAAAGTTAAACTAGGACTAAAAATACTTCTACCTCAGAGTAGGACTTGAAAGATATTGATGAAGCATCCTATAATGACTCTCGCCTAGGAGAAGGATGAATATGAAATATGGCTTAAATAGTAAATAAACAATAAATGTGTAAAATTTAAAAATGTACATCATTTGATTCAGCTGTGTGACTGAGCCCAGTCAGCCCCATCCAGTCACATTGTTTTATACTGCCTGTATTAAAAAGCTGCGTCTTGTAAAAAAACAAACATGGAATTAATCTTCTCTTCCACTGTTCAACTCATTTGTTTTCTGCACAGGCCATCCTGAAGCGTAGCCTGAAGCACACATGTTCTATCCTCCCTTTGATGAAGAGAGGCCATACCAACAACCTTGAGTTTTTCCTCTCAAACATTGGCAAAATCTACATGAACGGGTCAGTAAATGCCTCACTGTCATTTAGTGACTTTTGGTGCATTAGTGTATTTGGGGGAACCTGTTGTTCTGGTTGTTGTGCAGTGAAGCCTGCTGTCCGCTTGTCCTCTTTGAGCACTCTTGAAAGCAGTTTCAGATTGCTAATATTAGAATTATTTTTTATGCATCTCTTCAGCATCAACGTGAATGTTAACAGCCTCTGCCCAGCGGTGAAGTACCCTGTGCCGGTTGGTACCCCTATGATCTCCCCCTTTGTGCAGTGGGACCATGCCCAGACCTGGGATGTCCCCAAGGTAGAGGATTTTCCCTCTGGCTCAGGAGGACCCAATTCTGCCACCGTCTATAACATCGGTATGAAATGCACATCTGGATTAAAAAGCAGTTGTGTATCTTCCCTCTTGTGTCATATTAAGAAAAAAAGTTGCTTTCTTATTTCCTTTAACCACTTGGTGTGCTCTGTGTTCAACTCTTCTTTGACCAACAACAGACATAAACCCAGAGTCTACAGACTACTACCTGATTGGACACTGCATTGATGGGCGTGTCCTTTACCCCGCGACGGGTTACCTGGTGCTGGCCTGGCGTACCTTGCTGAGAAGTCTGGGGGTTGTCATGGAGACCACCCCTGTAATCTTTGAGGACGTCACCATCCACAGGGCCACCATCCTGCCAAAGACTGGTGAGAGCAGCGCAGCAGGGGTGTGAGCACGGGGGGGGGGGGGGGGGTTTATGTGATGGGCCGATGAGCTGTTTGACTTCCTGTACAATGTTCTTCTGATTTTGCCTCTCAGTCTGTCTTCTCTCTTCACCTTTCTGTTCCTCTCAGGCTCTGTGCAGTTGGAGGTGCGTCTCATGCCTGCCACCAACAAGTTTGAGGTTTCAGAGAATGGAAACCTGGCTGTCAGTGGTGGGTAGTTTTTGTACATACAGTGTTTGACAGTGCAAACAAGTAGGGTCATTCTGGACATTTTGGTGCCAGACATCTGCTGACAACCCTGAGGGGATTTATCTTTATATTATAATATTTTATAACAATTATTATTATATAATATTTTATTTTAAATTGAACTTTATTCAACTTCACCCTACTTCTTATCCATGTCATGTCATTTAGTACCTTTACAAGCACTAGAGTCTCGGTTGTGGTTTGTCCTGGTCTTACTCCTATGTGGGATTCTGCATGTGATTTTCAGGTAAGGTGAGCATTCTGGAGGATGCAGCCCTCGATTCATTTCACAGTCAGATAAGTCAACAAGCTGCCGACAACGATGGTGACCCTAAAATGAAGCTTACAGCACATGATATCTACAAAGAGCTCCGACTGCGTGGCTACGACTATGGGAAGACTTTCCAAGGCATCTTGGAGTCGAACAATGCAGGTAAGTGTTTGTGTTGCCTTTGAAACCCTTTATGAAGTATTTCTATTAGTTGTCATTGTTTTTTTTAATTAATTTTATTATAATGCAAAGATGAAACACAGAAGACAAGAAAAAAGACAGGAGTTAAAAGACAATAGGTTACCACTGAACTGTGTTAATAGTTTTCACTATATCCCCCAGACCGCAGTAGCACCCTACATTGTTTTTGCTGATTGGCCACTTTCATATGATCGGCTGTTTCTAGGAGACAACGGGAAACTGCAGTGGACAGGAAACTGGGTGACCTTTCTTGACACCATGCTGCAGATGATCGTGGTCGGCCTGTCGGGTCGTAGTCTGCGTTTGCCAACCAGGATCCGCTCAGTGTGTGTCGATCCAGCTGTCCATCTGGAGAAGGTCTGCAAGTACACTGACGAAAAGCAAGGTGTGTGTTATCAATCTTTTCAAAAGTGATTTTCTATAATTTGTATCTGCACATGAATCTACGCAGAAATGCTTTTCTGTTTATCATAATTGTTAGCACAGATACAGCAAGGGTACAGATTTTTTAATGTCGGATATGATTTGAATGTTTTCTGTAAGTCCTGACCTCCACATCGAACTTTTCTCCCTCATTACCGTAGCCGTGGATGTCCACGTAAACCGTTGCCTTGACAACATTGTTGCTGGTGGAGTTCAGATCTGTGGCCTGCACGCCACTGTGGCCCCCCGTCGGCAGCAGCAGCAGAGTCCCCCCACCCTGGAGGAGTTTGTGTTTGTTCCCTATGTGGAGACAGAGTGCCTGACAGCCAATGGGAAACTTGCAGAGCAGCTGAGGCTCTGCAAAGGTACAACAGACCATCTTTGTAGCTATATCACTTTTCATGACTTCAGTTGACAGCGTTAAGACTTTGTTTTGATCATCTGCACATGGTGTCTTTTTTAAGACTTTTGTGGGGGAAAAAATACCAAAGTGGGGAAGATATATATATATATATATATATATATATATATATATATACTTTATGCTATAGATAGATAGATAGATAGATAGATAGATAGATATAGATAGATAGATAGATAGATAGATAGATAGATAGATAGATAGATAGATAGATAGATAGATAAATAGATAGATAGATAGATAGATAGATAGATAGATAGATAGATAGATAGATAGATAGATAGATAGATAGATAGATGGATAGATAGATACCTGTCAAATAGTTTTCTTGATCCTTTCCCCTTTTTACTATATTGATATCCACAAAAGAACATGATTTCTAGCCAAATGATGTTTGTTTAGTATAGCACCTTTTTACAGAGCAAGGTCACAAAGTTATTCACAATAATGAAATTGTTAAAAATAAGATCATTGGCATTTTCAGTACTATCACTTACTGTCTTCTTATTGCAATGTTTGATATTTTTCTTTATATTCAACAACCCTGAGTTGTTCTATAAAGCAAGTCACTAAAAAGCAATCTCTGTACATGAAAACAGCAGTCAAATGTTATTTCGGTTGCATGAAGAGAAACTAACTCATTCATTAAAATCCTAAAATAAACAAAAGGTTTACTATTATCAGCACATTTTCTTTTTTCTTCTATACATGTCCTTCTAAGCCTTTGTCCCACTCTCTCCATCCAGGTTTAATCCACAGACTGCAGCAAAAGTTGGCCCCTCATGGTGTCAAGCTCTCCATCCCCGGGCTACAAGGGGAGTCAGACATTTCTCTACCCAGCCCGGAACCTTCTGAGCCCAGCCTGGTGCGACTGCTGGCCCTGCTTTGCAGCCTGGAGCTGAACGGGAACCTTCAGTCTGAGCTAGAACAGACAGTGGAGAAGGAGAGGGCGTGTCTGCTGCAGGACAGCCTGCTGCAGGGCCTGCTGGACAACCCGGCCCTCAGACAGTGCCTGGACACCACCATAGAAAATAGCATGCCTGGCAAGATCAAAGTCCTGGAGGTAAGACTGAAAACTAGATAAAAATCCAATAGAAAAAATCTGGCAAATTTCATCCAGATGCAGAATGACTGAATTATGCTTCAGTCTCAGAATATATACAGTCTCCAACCCTGTTCACCTCTCCGACCACTGCCAGGCTCTCTCCAACGATGGCCAGCTCTTCTCTCGTGTGGTAGCCCTCCTCAACATCCAGCCCATGATGCATGTGGATTACACTGCCACAGCGACCGACCTGGAACTTCTCACCCTCCACCAGGCCACCCTGGATGAGCTGGCGGTCACTACTGCTCAGTGGGACCCCCTGATGGGGCCGGCTCCTGGAGGTGTAGTAGGAGGGGCAGACCTGGTGGTGTGTAACCACGCCTGGGGCCCTCTAAGGAAGGACCCTGGACTGCTGGTGGCAAATCTGGCTTCTGGAGCCAAACAAGGGGGATTTGTTCTCCTCCACACCCTGCTGAAGGGAGAGACTCTGGGGGAAACGGTTGCGTTCCTCTCCAGCACTGCTCAGAGCAGCAGCCAGCAAGGACTGCTCACACAGGTCAGTGAGATCTTTTACCCTTTTAAACACTCTTAATCATTTTTGTTTTATAGACATCACAATGATGCAGCCCTTCAGAATAAAATTGTTCCCAAGTGTGATAGAAGCATCATTCTGTCAGTCTGCATGATTTTAACACCCCCGAAGCTGGAAGCTCAAAGAAATAAGTGAAAGAAGTGAGCTGATCAGTAACATGCTGAGATGCTAGGATCACATTGAATGTGTGATGGGAGGTGATGTTTTGCTGATATTATTTCCCTCTTCTCGCTAGGCTGACTGGGAGAAGGTGTTCTCTGAGGCCTCACTCAGTCTGGTGGCTGTCAGGAAGTCTTTTTATGGCTCCGCCCTCTTTCTTTGTCGCCGTCGGTCTCCGGGCAAACAGCCCGTTTTCCTACCCGTGGACAACACCGACTACAAGTGGGTGGAAACACTCAAGGTGGGTTCCATAACCTTCTGTGTGTGTCTGGCTTTTAAAATGTCCAACAGTGACCAGGAGTACCTTTTTTTTCAAGTCAGAATGACAGGTAAAAGGGAGCAGAAAATTGTTGATAATCTTCACAACAATTATTGACGTTTATTGAACAGAAGATATATCAACAACCACCCATATACAGTAAAATAAATGCTACAACAATCCAAAAAGTCTGTGCTGCCAACCCATGCATCTTCCCACTCCCTCCCCTCTCCTCTCCCCATCACAATGCTCCCCTCACACCATCGTTCACACCTCTGTGACATTTTTTTTCTTATAATACATCTTCTGATGTAAGATCTCTGTGAGGGAATCTTTCAGTTGTCTTTGAGATTGACGGCTTTCGCGCGTCAAGGCCCGCCTCCAGGAAGAAGAAAACAATCAATGCATGATTGATGCAATACCTACTGTCTCTTTGTATCAAGATTAATCTTCCATATTTCACAGATGTGTTTCCTTCCTATCAAATGATTGTGTTTGCTGTAACGTTACTGCGCGATACTCATGTGAAGTTGTGGGACTGTTTTCCCTTCGGCGAATGAGAATCCTGAATCTGTGATCAGCATTGCGTGCTTCATTGTTGACATCTACCCGGTGCTTGTTGTTATTACTGTTTTTACTCACAGGTGTGTGATATGACCTGGATATGAAGCGTCCGTAGCACAAAATAATAGGATGTTAGTTTCTAAAGAGATAAGACGGAGACCTCTCCTCTCGTCATTGGCCTAAGGCCTAGGCGCATATAAGGGAAACACTGATATTAAACATATACATCAAAACCCTCAAAGTATGTGAGAATACAGTTCCCTTGTGACTTCAGTCATCATTTACAAACGTGACATTAGTCATAACTGTGGGTTACTGTGTGGATCTGTGCTGCAGGCGATGCTGGTGGAATCATCAGACTGTCCTGTGTGGCTGACTGCCTCTCAGGCTCACTGTGGCATTGTGGGAATGGTCAACTGTCTACGGCAGGAGCCAGGTGGCAACCGAATACGGTAGGACATATATCCTCTACCATACATGCTTTTGTACTAGTGTCACAGTAACAGAATTCTGGCCTTAACACAATATTCTGTAAGTGTAACATGTAAAAGAAATTCACAAACCTACATAAACAAGTCACAGAACAGCCACCACAGTGCCACAGTGTATCCAATACATCTTGAAATGTGAAATAGTTTTTTATTTATTAATCATATACTGTATGTTCTTCATCTCTGGTTAAACTTTGCCTGTCATAGTGAGCATAATGAGCAGTTAGTAGCGCTGCACTCACATTCTAGTGTTTGCAGGTTTGAGTAATAAATACTAGTGTATACTTGTGTAACATCACACAAATCTTACCAGCATTCATTTAGTGAGCTTCTTGTATGCAGGTATTGTCTCACTTATTCATCCATGTATCGGGAAAACTTCTCTTTTTAATGTCCTTTTCCGCTTTCTCCTTCCTTGTCACCAGCTGTGCGTTTGTGTCCAATCTAAACGAGTCTTCAGCAGCACCGAGCCTCCAGCCGGCCCATAAGTCCATGCAGTCAGTGCTGGAGAGGGATCTGGTTATGAACGTGTTCAGAGACGGACACTGGGGCGTCTTTAGGCATCAGCTCATCACTCACGGTACCAGAATATCAATCTGTCGGTTAGACTGATATGTTGTACGCCACAACCATGATATTTGAGTTAGTTTTATTAGAAATGTATTGCAGAACAGTACAACAGTGATTATCTATTAGAAACCTTTTACATGCATTGTTCGTAAAACTGGTTTTCTTTTCAGAATGTTTGACGTGCCCATGGCTTCCATTCACGCATTTGTCTGTGTTTTGTGGTTGTTAGATCTACATGAAGAGTTGACAGAGCATGCCTACGTCAATGTGTTAACTCGAGGTGACCTGTCTTCTCTGCGCTGGATTGCTTCCCCACTCCGCCACTTTGTGACCAGCAACCCCAACGTGCAACTGTGTCGCGTCTACTACAGCTCACTCAACTTCAGAGATATAATGCTGGCCACTGGCAAACTGCCACCAGATGCTATTCCAGGTGTGTGGAAGACACACAACAAGGGATCTTGTACTTTCTTGGTTCTTATAACAATAGTAACCCACAACATCTTGTGTATTTCTATTGTTTAAGTAGGAAAAACAGAAAAAATAGGAATAACAGCAGCCAAATTGTACATCAAGAGCCCACAACAGCTAACTTCTCCTGTTCATTGTACGTCATGTAGGTGACCTAGCTCTGCAGCAGTGCATGTTGGGTATGGAATTTTCTGGTCGTGACCCCATCGGCCGGTGTGTGATGGGGTTGCTGCCTGCTAAAGGCCTTGCGACAAGTGTGGATGCTGACAAAAGGTTCCTCTGGGATGTTCCCTCCAGCTGGTCAGTGTCACATTTTTTAAATATTGTGTGCGTGTGCATTTGAGTGTGTGTGTGTGTGTGTGTGTGTGTGTGTGCGCGTGTGGATTGTGCATGTTGCAGTGTGAGATCTGATTTGAATTGTTGTCCAGTACTTGTCTACAGTAGGTGCTCTGTAGAAGCCATCATGCTCAAAGAAAAGCGCTGGCAGCCAAGGTGGATGTTAGATGCTGTGGATTTGTAGCCACATCCAAAGCTAGGGTTTCATAGTGGTTCTTAGGGGAAATGTACTATTTCAAGGCTGAATCAATATTAAACAGTGGAGCAGAAGAGGGTCACTGCACTGCTCTTTTCTTCTTTTAATAGGGAGGTTAAAGCTTTACTTGCAATGGAAGTTCCAACTAAAGCAGTGGCAGAAGTATTAAATACTTTACTTCAACACACTACAGAAATCCTCCATTACAATTAAAAGTATAGAAGTAGTAGCAACAAAATGTACTTTGAAATATTAAAAGTAAAAGTACTCATTAAGCAGAACTGCCCCCGTCAATATTGTGTTATTGCATTGTTGAATCATTATTATTGATGTAATAACTATATCTGTTAAATAAATAAAGTGGAGTCAAATGTATAATATTAAATGTATTATGATAATAAGTATAAAGTAGTGTTAATGGTTTGAAGGATACCAATTTATGTAACGATAGTTAATAAGCCTCACACGGCTCACCAAAAATATGTAGCATGAATACGAGGTATAAGGCCTCGCAAGAGACATCAAGAATATGCATCATACACACACATTCATTGGTACAAAAGATGAAGTAGAGTGATTGCACTCTACTTCATCACACTTCGGACTATCAGGAATAATCAATATTTATACTAAATAACAGAACACACGACATAACTACTAAACATACAAATGAATGAACACAACAAAGAACAATTAATGAATGAATGAGGACCACCGTGTTCCAGATAGAGCAGTGAATGATATCTTGGCAAGATGTATTAATTTGTGGAAACACAGGAGACCACTAAGTGGATGAAAAAAAGAGAAATTAACTTAAAGCACAAGGAAAATACCTGAAGCAGTTCACCTGGTGGCTCAGGGGAAATGTTGCGCTGGAAGGGGAGGAGGCAGCAGGTGGTCAGTGCCGATGGTCGTGTGGAGCTCCCTGGAGCTCTCGGGCATCCTCGGGTGCGTTCGGTCCCATGTGGCAACTCTCGGCAGGCAGCAGAATGATAACCTCTTTGCACACCCCCACTTGGCTTGGTGTGATGGACGTGGTCAGAGTTTGTTGAATTCAAAGTTCTGATTTGGAGTTGGCTGGATGCCGGCCTTCAACCTGTTCAGTGCTGCTCAGGGATTCAGAGCCTGGTGAGCGGGCCAGCAGCCAGAGCTCAGGAACCAAAGAGCAAGTGGGCAACCCAGATATTTGGGCTTCTTCTTGTTTTATAGTCTTTTGTCAAGGAGAGTGATGTCCACGACGCAAACTTTATTCCTCCAAAACTAAATCTCTCCTGTGTTAATTCTTTTAATGAATTCTTTAGAAAGAAAGGGTAACACGTTTACTTATTTTCCCATGTTTGAAAGCATGGCCATCTTAGTTCATTAAAGAGACCAAAAACGTCTTATGAATTAACAGGATATCATCCACTGCCCATTAACCTGATACAGTGTTAACACAAGCACAAATGTCAAAAATGGCAATCATGTGCCACATCTGTTGTATACGTATACACACAGCAAATAAAATAGTAAAATAAAATCAGTACATGTCACTGTTTCTTGAATCACAGGATTGTGTATTTGCTTTCTCCCCCCTGAGGGGGATGAAAAGAGGAGGGTGGCAACAGCCCCCGAACAGGCACACACACGCACCCTGTGTTTATTAGAAGAATTAGAAGAATGAAACGCACCCTTTGAAGCATGTTGTACTTCTGGCCACCTCCTCATCAGGGATATCGGAACAGCCGATTACTGTCAGCTGTCAAAGGAAAAGCACCTGTTGTGACAGCACTGATTTGGGCGTGGCCAGAAGTGCAACTTAAAGTTTTAATCTTAGAGAGCAATGCAGATGTTATTATCTAAAGAAGATATACTCCTGTTATAATAGTACATGTTGGTGCTCCTACTGTTCAACAACATCTGAAATCTCATTAGATAGATATTGAACTTTTTTTCTGTATGGGTGCTCTCACAGCAGCATAAAGGATATTTACCTCATAATATATAATGGCAAATAATATGATGATGCACCTGTGCATATGCAGGACTCTGGAGCAGGCAGCCTCGGTACCAGTGGTCTACGCCACAGCCTACTACTCTCTGGTGGTGCGCGGCAGGCTCCGCCCCGGAGAGACTGTTCTCATCCACTCAGGGTCAGGGGGCGTTGGCCAGGCTGCCATCGCCATAGCACTCAGCAAGAAATGTAAAGTCTTCACTACAGTCGGTAAGTATTTAACACTCACATTGTTACAAAAAATGGACTGGATGGATTTCTTCTTCACTGTAGTTTGTGATTTATTTTATATGAAAGCCCACTTTCTTTTCATGAATTATTTTTTCTCATAATTGTGACTTATGTCTTTTCATTGTGAAAAATACTTTCTCATTTACAGTTATTACATACTAAGTCATAATTATGAGATAGTATCTAATACAAACTGTAAAAATCTTTGTCTTTTTAACCCTAACCTTTGTGTGTGTGCTTTCATTAGGCTCAGCAGAGAAGCGGGCCTACCTGCAGAAGAGGTTCCCTCAGCTCTTAGCAGAGTCCTTCGCTAACTCCAGAGATGCCTCTTTTGAACAGCACATCCTGCTCCACACACAGGGCAAAGGTCAGACACCTCTTTCTGTAGTAACGAGTTGTGTTTGACATACCGCGCTTCACACAATTTCAATATATTCTCTCTGTAGGATTTCTAAAATAAGAGCCGCCTCTTAAAAACATACAATACAAATACAATACATACATACAATGCACTGCACTTATTTTCAAAGGAATTGAGTTGGACTAAAAATAAGATCATTCCACACTACACTAAGGGATTAAGGGGCTCCTGAAATAAACACATTTTGGAAACAAAAAAAAGGTTTGATGATTAAATTGCTAGTTTAGTTTAAGTGGCTTGATATTGACATTTCCAAAGTGTACAGACTGAGACTTTTGCATGAAGACAGATTTAGTGTTTTTGAGCTTAGTAAGAAACAATTGTGATCAATTTCGAACAAGCAACCACTCATTTACACTTTCAGATTACAGGACCACTGCAGAAAGTACACTTTTTGTGACATAAGTAGTATTTTGTGTGTCTGTGTTGCAGGTGTGGATGTGGTGCTGAACTCTCTGGCTGAGGAGAAGCTGCAGGCTAGTATTCGCTGCCTAGCCAGGCATGGGCGATTCCTGGAGATCGGCAAATACGACCTGTCCAACAACTCCCCACTAGGTCAGTAGGTAGCCGCAGGCTCACACTCAGGCTCACAGTAACAGTGCAAGTGTCAGTTACTCCTTTAATTTCAGAAATAGCAATAGAAATATATGAACGTAAGTAATTTCATGTTCCTCTAAATATCAGAAGAAATTACAATTGTCCCAAATTTCTATTCCACTTGTATCTCCTGATGAGAATTAGTTGAAATATTGCTGCTATTTCTAATCAAGTAAAAGGATGATACATTTGCTTGTTGTGATCATTTACAGGTAACTAATTGGATAATCTTAACACTCAATTCACTTAATACACTTTTTTGAGTTAGTAAATTAAATGTACAGTCACTTTATTATACTATCAATTAATTCTGGTCCCAGTCTATAGTGTTCATTGTAACAGCAGCTTTTTGCCTGAGTCATTTTGTGCTCTAGACCAGAGGTTTTCAGACTGTGAGGTATGCCTCCCCAGGGCAGACGCCTCCCCTTCAACTCTCTTGGAGAGAGAGACGTGAAGCAAAGATACTGCGTGAGGTGAAAGGGACAGGTGCATGCCCGTGTTCTAAAATAAGGCGAAGTTTACAGTTATTGTAGGTTGGCCCACTTATCAACATTGTCTACAGTTGCCATGAAGACGATTAAGGTACTTAAAAACCTGCAATTTGTGTCAAACATGGTAATCCTTCTAGATTCAGTGTAACTTCCGCTTCCTTAGGATATTATTATCTTTGTCTATAAATCCACTTAGAAATCATAAAAAGACGCTCCTTTTACCTCCAGAACTTGCCTAAGTATCAACACATTTTCTTCAGTATCAAAGTCATCTAGTGATGGTTGTCTGTACATCCATGGGTACACTGCAAAAAGGAAATGCTAATAGCTAATATGGCCTACTTTTAATGGTGTCCATTTGCTAAAAACACGGGGCTCAAGCATGGATGTATTATAAGAACTGGATATGGTGCTGCTGCTCAGCCTTGCTTCCAATTTTTTCCAGTGGACACTGGACATTGCAGCAGAAAATTCCCCTGCGGCCCAAAAAGTATTTTCCATCATCACAATGTACAGTCTATGGGCCGAGCGGGAACTCGAGTGCTGGGCCAGTGGGGAGAAACACTACTGCGCATATTCAGTGGGCTGCATACCGTGGGAGTAAACCCGGAAGCTAGAAAGATTTTTGGCGTATGCGCCAGGCGAGCAATTCTTATTGGGCTGAATAGGCGACATCTTTGGGTCCGGTATCCAGTTCTTATAATACATACATAGGCTCAAGTGCCCCCATGTCAAGTCATGAAAAAACTGTCTCTGGAGGTCATCTAGAGTTCATAGAACTGTACTTATACACACTGAGATGGACAAAAAAAAGCATTGTTCTGTTAAAGTTGTGTGGACATGGGATTGTCAGTGGTTGTCAGGGGCAAGTTACTGAGGGAAACAGAGGCTGCAGTTAGCATTGTATAGTGTAGACAATTAGTCTTGAATTATTTCTCTAACGGAGTAAATAGGGTTGTTGCTAATACAGTGCCAAGAGATAGAATAGAAAAGTGAATCTCTTGGATTTCCCTGCATTTTTGCTTAAGTTGGTCATAAAATGTGGTCTGATATTCTTAAAGTCACAATAATGGACAAGCTACATCTGCCTGAAATAGTAACATAAAAACAATTGCATGTTTTGGTGCATTGATTTACTATTCATTATTCATTTGCTTGAACATTCAAAGTCAGGTTGGAAAAAGAAAGTGAACTCTTGGTTTTAGTAGCTAGCTGAACCTTACTTAACATCAGTGACCTCAACCAAATGTCTCCTGCATGTGTTGATCACATCTCCACATTGGCCAGGAGGACCATTAGACCATTTACCCCTACAAAACTGTTTCATTATATTGATATTTCAGTAATGTCTTTCATGAATGGCTCTCTTTAGTTCATGTCACAGAATCTCAATTGATTTGAGGCCATGATTGACCTAAACCGTTCTGATGATGTTATGGTAGGCTATTAGTTATTTTTCTTGGCACTGTAAATTAATAAAATGGGCTGAGAATAATCAGTTCCAACAAAATACATGTACAAACACATACACTATGTGTATGTGTCGCATTCATTGTGCTCAGCATAATGTGTAAAAGTTACTTACCTACCGAGACTAATTCTATGTTGCAAATGACTGCAGACTGTCCAAGTTCTGGTTCAACCTTCAGCTTGGTCAGCATTGAACAGTGTCATCATGTTGTTGTGATCTTTCCAGGCATGGCTCTGTTCCTGAAGAATGTGGCATTCCACGGCATCCTGCTGGATGCTCTATTTGAAGAGGGCAACCGGGAGTGGGAGGAAGTGTCCCAGCTGCTGAAGGAAGGCATTGTTGGAGGTGTAGTTCAGCCTCTAAAGACCACAGTATTTGAGAGGGACCAAGTGGAGGAAGCATTCAGATACATGGCTCAGGGCAAGCACATTGGCAAAGTCCTCCTGCAGGTCAGTCTTCCCTCTGGCCTTCAGCCGTTGGTATTAGTGTGAGAGGTCTATAGATGGTTCATAACCATCATGTCATTATGTATTAGAAAGAGAACACTGAAAGACTTAATAACTCAAGTGCCTGTTGGTTCCTGCTTAAAAAATGAATAAAAACATAGTAAAATGAAAACAGAATAAACCCTTAGGATCCTAGATATTTCAGTTAATACTTTCCACCTCATTTCAAATATTTGTTATGTGACTATGACTGGAAAATACCACAGTACACCAGTATGTCCTCTTACTGGTTCTTCTCTTCACACAGGTCTGTAATGAGGAGAGGGGTGCAGCAGTCCAAACTGCTTCCCCTTTGTCTTATCCAGCTATCTGTCGCACATTCTGCCTCGCCTCCCACTCCTACATCATCACTGGTGGACTTGGGGGCTTCGGTCTGGAGCTTGCTCAGTGGCTGACAGAGAGAGGAGCCCGCAAACTGGTGCTGACGTCCAGATCAGGCATCAGGAACGGTAAGTCCCTCAATAACCACAAGGCTGCTGAGGTTGCAGCTCAGTTACATTCAGATTCATTGAAAGCAGTTAGTTCCGCCACCCCATATAAAGGACAGAAGTTAGAATGTCTTTATTTTGAGTCATGTGACATATTTCCACGTTAAATTGAATATGTGGGCAGGGTTTAGTTACTGAAGAGATTTCAGTCAAATCCTATAGCTGTGATTGGGTCGCTCGGGAGTGGGCGTGGCTTAGTGAATTCAGCGACACCATACAGAGCTGTAGAGAGAGATGCGGAGCTAGGGACCTGCAGAGGACTGTTGGCCCCCATTTTTGATATAAACATGCTTAAAACTGTTTTTGACACATATTTAGCATGTAACAAGAGATAAATGAACAATTCACACCACACCACAGGATTAGAACTTGAAAATGTATTTTTCATTTCACTATGTTGAAGTAGCAGTTCATGAGACAGGAGTCAATGCAAAAAAGATGGCATTTATTGACAAAAATATTAATGGAAGGTAAAAATGAACCATGGGAATCCAACAACGGTAATCTGAAACGCAAGAAGAGAGAAAAAACAAAAACAGCTAAAACCTCCAGCCTCACAACAAGCTGTCACCTACTCTCCTTCTATTACTATGATAGACCAGTGCTTGGCCTTTTACTTTCTTAGCCTCACCTAACTGGAACCTACCAGGCTACCAGAAAGGTGAGCTAGACTGATACAAAGCTTTCAAAGAATACAGAATAACAAACAAACATGTTAGACAGATAACAGACAGGTAGATTGTGATTGTCAGCAGTAACAATGATAATTAAAGCTGCAAGCAGTGATGAACGGGCCATCTGCACAACTGCGCACGTTGTGGTGTGCAGCATCCGCCGCTTCACAACCGGACACCGGGCACAGAGAGTTTAACCGGGAGAAAGGGGAAGATTCCCAGCATCACTGGCTGATTCTTGGTCCGTGAAGGCCGGTGACAGCATCATTTTATAAATAGTGTGTGTGTGTGTGTGTGTGTGTAGCTGAGGTTCACGATATCGTTAGCTGAGATGTTGGTGGAGGGACAAACCCACACAGCTCATTAGTTTTAATTAGGGCCACCTTTTCAGTCTCGTTACCATCAGCTTTGCACATAGCGCCATAGGTCTGTCTGCCAGCACATACCACCGTACCACACCGGCATCCAACTACAGAGGCGATGGTGTTTTTACCTGCAGTGAGGAGCTTAACCTGAAGGGCATAGCACACACAAGGTTTACGCTGGATCACTTGACTTTTTTTCACCAATGAAATTGCCCTGTGTTTGTGGCCTGTTACAAAATAGGTTCCTGTAGTTGTTTGATAGGGGTCGCCACAGATAGAAACATTATTGTCTTAAAATCTGGCAGAACTGTACATGATACAAACCTGAAGCTTTGCTCTGGAATCATAAATGATACAAACTGGTGTTCCATGTGACATTAATTTGGCTCTTGGCGCTGCTGTAACTACTTTTTTCACGTTTTGACTTTGTAACTGTTGCTAGGTTACCAGGCAAAGCGAGTGCGAGAATGGCAGAGTCAAGATGTGGAAGTGCTGGTGTCAACTAATGATGTCAGCACACTGGAGGGGACAGAGCGACTCATCACTGAGGCCTGCGCACTGGGCCCAGTGGGCGGTGTCTTCCACCTAGCCATGGTAACGCATCAAGCCACCACATCCCTCAGCTTTGTGTCCTTTTTAGGCCACCAGTGGCATTTTAAATCACAAATCATGAACATGAAAAAAAATTGTTTCAAATGTGGAAAATACTGGCTGTGAACATTATTTAAAAATCTATTTTTTTGACATCTTTAGCATGTATTGTTACAATCCAATATTAACCCGAATTTAAATAAACACCAATCACTTTTTTCTATATAAAAGTCCCAAATATTGTTCTTTATTTTTATCCATGCTAGCATTGTGGCTCTATGGATGGCAATGTCAATCTATTAGTCGGTACGCTTAAATATCTCAGCAACTATTGATTGGAATATTTTGAAATGTTGTAGAGACATTCATGGTCCTCAGAGGATGAAGGCTACTGACTTTGGTGATCTCCTGACTTTATCTCGAGTGCCACCATGAGGTTGGCATTTTTGGTGGCTTCAGTGAAACTATAAATTTTGGTTCAGACGTTCATGTTCCCTTCAGGATTAATTGTAATAACTTTTGTGATCCTCTGACTTTTCATCTAGTGTCATGACCTGCAGAACTAATGACATTCCCAACAGCCTCAGCTGTACTTTGTGTTTAGCTAATGTTAGCATGCTAACATGGTAAACTAAGATGTTGAACATGGTAAACAATAAACCTGCTAAACATCAGTATGTTAGTATTGTCACTGTGAGCATGTTAGCATGCTGACGTTAGCATTACGTTAGAGTCTACAGCATGGCACGTTTACATAAAAATATTTCTGTAAATGTGGTTTGTTTTCTATTTATTAAATAATGGTTTCTGCCTACAGTTTGCTGTTCACGTTCATGGTTAAAATATCACCTTTACAGAATTATTATGTAGGCTTTTTGTTTATGCACTACTGTGATTAATTCCATGGTAGCACTGCTGTTGTTTTCCAAAAACTGCTTCTCCATTTAAGTTGATTCCACTTTGACCTAAATTTCATTATCATGTTTGGTATGTCATTACCAGGTGTTGAAAGATGGCATGTTGGAGAATCTCACTCCTCAGCACTTCGTTGATGTTAGCAAACCTAAATATGACGGCACCATAAACCTGGACAAGTAAGGCGCACAATCATCCTTCTGTTTAAATCAGGGAACTTTAATTAAGGACTGCTATTTGCTTTTCTCTGGATATTGATGCACTCACTCCATTCCCTCTCCAGAGTGACCAGAAAGTTGTGTCCAGACCTCAGCTACTTTGTGGCCTTCTCCTCAGTCAGCTGCGGCCGTGGCAATGCCGGCCAAAGTAACTACGGTTACGCCAACTCAGCCATGGAGCGTGTGTGCGAAAAGCGTCGCTACGATGGCCTACCTGGACTGGCAGTCCAGTGGGGTGCTATTGGTGACGTGGGCGTGGTGCTGGAGACCATGGGTGGCAATGACACAGTGATTGGTGGCACCCTACCGCAGCGCATCACATCCTGCATGGATGTGCTAGACCTCTTCCTGTGCCAGCAGCAGCCAGTGATGTCTAGCTTTGTACTGGCAGAGAGGACGGTGGTAAAGAGCGAGGCAGGAAGCCAGAGAGACTTGGTGGACGCTGTAGCTCACATTCTGGGTAAGAGCCGAGCAAAACATAACCACTCCTACCGACAAAGACACTTTGAAGCACATGTTTGAAGCATGTCATATGTTGTGAATGTTGACACTGGACTGGCCCCTGTTCTGCCTTTGCAATCTTGGACTGATTTGAAAAGTCTGCAAAGCATCATCAAACAACAAGAATGTAACTTTTAGGAAAAGCAGAGCTGCTGCTCACTGTTAAAGATGACCTAAGTGAAGCAAGTTTCTACATTTTTACAGTGTACTGAGATGAATGGAAACCAATGGCTGAAAAAGATACTCGGAGGTCTAAAATACAATGATGTGGCAGAAATGTAAAGCATACAAGAGTAAAAGTACATAGACTCAAACTAAAAAACACTTTTATAGAAAAATATGGCAAGTTGCACAGCATATTTTTTGTTACCATTGACCAAGTGCTGAAAGTACTGTCAGCAAACAATACCAGTATACTTAACAAGCTTATGTTGTGTAAAACCTGGTTGGTGGATGTCATGTCCACTTCAAAATGCTGAATGCTGTTATGTGGTTGACCTTGTTTTATTTACTTTGGAGCTCAGCAGATATCAGGGGTAAATATATTCAAAACCTTCAATTACTAATTTATGTCCGCAAATGATTAAAAGTGTTACCTGTCTGGGTAAACCATAGTAAATCTTTTAATTGTATCTAAGACAAAGTCTTTTCAAAACCACAAGGCACAATTGGAAGTTTCCTGGAAGTGAACTATGTCATTTCTAATTAAAGGGAAAAGGAAGGAGAAAAAAGGTTATTTGAGTAAGTCAAGTTCAGGTTATAAGCAGTTGTTGATTTCCAGAGGACATTTATTGAAAGAACTGCCCCATTCAAATGCAAGTAAATGTTCATTCAAATTTATATTGGAAATATAAATATATTTGTATTCTTCATATGCATGTTGTACTGTCCACTTGCCTATTAGCAAATTTTACATTTTCATACTGCAGCTGACCTGCTGTTCCTGACTGAAACACTCTCTAGGTTACACTTGGATTGGAATTTATTATTTGGAAGTGTACTAATTTAACACTGTCTCTATTTTCCATAGGCAGTGCCAAAGTTTCCAGGAAACTTAAAAAGAAATGAATAGTAAATTACAGATCAAACTAAGAGGCTGCTTAATAGCATCTTTATTGCAAAAAAAGAAAAACTGTTTCATTTTGAAAAAATCCCTGTTTGTCATACCAAAGAGAGAGGCATTGTTCTTGTCTGCTTCTTTTTTTTATTTCTTGAGCTAAATTTGATCAGGCCAAGCAAACACAACTTTCACTGCGCCCTTCACCCTCAGGTGTGCGGGATGTGAAGAGCCTGAACGCCGATGCCTCATTGGCTGACCTGGGCCTGGACTCCTTGATGGGTGTGGAGGTTCGCCAGACTCTGGAGCGTGACTATGATATCGTCATGGCCATGAGGGAGATCCGCCAGCTCACCATCAACAAGCTGCGAGAGCTGGCCAATGTCAAGCCAGGTGGATCAAATGGTATTATTAAGAGCTGCTCTTAAATCTGCAAAAAAACAACCATATATTAAAATGTAATAAGTCAGTATTGAGATTTTATTTGTGTTACATCAGTCTTAAATTCAGTTCTTTGTATGATGTGGCTTTTTAAAACCTGCAGATACACTCAGAACAAAAAGAATTTGAGTTTTTTCTTCGCTACTTCCAATTATCCAGAATCTCACCATGCTACAGCTAAGAGGGATGGTGTTCGCTCTTTGTTGGATTCTGATCTGACCCAGCTATTAGTCAACCCCAGTGGCCCCACAGTGATGCCACTCAACAAGGTCCAGAGCCAGGAGAGGCCACTGTTCCTGGTCCATCCCATTGAGGGCTCCATTGCCGCCTTTAAGACACTCACTTCCAAGCTTAGCATGCCTTGCTACGGCCTGCAGTGCACGAAAGGTATTCTTTCTTCACAAACGCACTCATTCAGGAAAAGAAAAAGAAAAGAAAATAACAACCATTATATTAATATGCTAACAGACCCTTTTCACAGCACACATTTTGACTTGGCAAAGCAACAAAAGCACAGGTGGAATTAATAACATTCCCAGTTCCAGGGCTCTGGTGTTGTGTATGCTCACTCGATGACATGGCTTACTAGGACACTTAATGGAATGGAGCCATCGTTAATGTTATTACTTACACCTGTGCCTTTCCTGCTTTGACAAGTCAAAATGTGTGCCGTGAAAAGACCATCCTTTGCCATCAGAACAGAACTTAGTCTCAGCACAAATTGTAATATTCAGGACTTAACATCAGCAATTCCAACTACTCTGTTGGGTAAGTAAGGTTTTGCCTTGTGATCTTTGGCAATGTAGGCCATAGTATATATCTGGTGGTGGTAGTAGTAGTGACGATTTCAAGCTGTGATTGTGAGTGTTTCCATTGAACTGATTATGTCCATCCAAGCTCACCTTAGTTTATCCCCTCTCCCCCAGCTGCTCCTCTGGACAGCATCCAGTCCCTGGCAGCCTACTATGTGAACTGTATCAGACAGGTTCAGCCAGACGGGCCGTATCGAATCGCTGGCTACTCCTTTGGTGCCTGTGTGGCATTTGAAATGTGTTCTCAGCTTCAGACCCAGAATCGGCCGGTGGAGTACCTCTTTCTGTTTGACGGATCACACTCCTATGTGGCAGCATACACACAGGTTAGAGAAAAGAGCTAATACACACAAGTCAGTGTCAGTGAATCCACAATATGATCTAGGTTAATGCTGTGCAGGTTTCCCAACAGTTTTGAGAGGTGCATTCCACAAAGGGGAAGTCAAAGAACAGAATTTTTGTCTTATTTCTCTTGGAGTGTCTGGAAATATCGGGGACACATATTAACTATTCATTTATGTATTTCTCACATTTCATTGCATTAGGTAGTTTTAGACAGCCTGACATGATCATAAATAAACCAAAGTGTGAACAATATGATGTGATGTTTCAATACACAGCAGAAATTAAATGTGTGCATTTAATAATAGTTTGGGAACAAACTGAGGTTTAAAGTAACTGTGGTTGGTTATGTCAAGTTAACTCAGTATTTGGTTTCCAGACCTACAGGGCCAAGTTGACACCAGGTAAAGAGTCTGAGGCTGAAACTGAAGCCTTGTGTGCCTTCATCCAGCTGTTCACTGGCATCGAGTACAACAAGGTATACAGCTTCTGACACGTGCACACACACCAACGCTCACCACAGATTTTCATCAGTCACAATATTCAAGCAAGTCTTCGGGTGTTTGAGCAATGTAATAGCACACTGACTTCTCAAACTGTTTGGCTGTGAATACTGTAGAGGTTTTACCTAAAGTCCTGGTGTCCAACAACAATGGAGTTGGGTGAACTACCACTTGTTTGTCAGTATGACCTTGCCCACATGTGCTAGTTGCAGCCTCGTGTGGGTTTAGCCACCTAATGACACCACACCTTTTGTCAAGTGTAGTTCTCAACATTGATGACTTCAAAGACAAGGTGATATTACTTCTACACCTGATATTAGGAGAGTTGTTTCAAGCCAAGCTCTGACTTGGTTCCTCGACTATGAGCAAGAGGTCTCTCATTTTCTAATTAGCACTGACATTATGGAACACTTTAATGGACAATGGACATGTTTGCAGGCACAATAATTCCTTTTTGCCCATGGGAGTAAAGAGCAGTATTGTGTTTGTTGCAGACTAATTAAATATTAAGTTTTGATTTTTTTAGTGCTAAGGCCAAGGGTTTTAATCAGTTTTGGGTTTGCTTATACAACAGCACAACAGTATAACGGTAAAATAAATAAAAATTAGGATATTTATAGGAAGGGTCATACATCACAAAATATGATGTAGATGACAGACTGTGTTTAGGTAGACAAGAGTTATGCTAGACTTTAACAGGTGTGTGACATCATGTGTAACCCCAGACTACAGAACAGGATGTAAACAAGTATATTCCTATAGTGGTCTCCGTCCAAATCTCCGATTCCCCCCTCTTATTCTGCAGCTTCTGGAGACTCTTCTCCCGCTGTCAGACCTGGAGGCCCGTGTCAACACCGCGGTGGACCTAATCACCTCCAGCCACAAGAACATCAACCGAGACTCGCTGCGCTTTGCAGCCACCACCTTCTACTACAAGTTGAAGGCTGCTGATGGCTATGTGCCTGAGACAAAATACCAGGGCAATGTGATGCTACTGCGTGCCAAAACCAGCAGTGAATACGAACAAAACCTGGGAGCTGACTACAAGCTCAGCGAGGTAACATACGCAAGTATACATTTGCACAGAAAGTGGACATTGAGTTAAGATTATTTTGTCAAACTATTTTAAAAGCATTTTAAGTTTAGCCCCGAGAGGTTTTGAGGTAATTTGAGTGTCGAGGTTTCTTGATATTCCTTGCTTTCTCCACCATGTGTATTAATCTTCACTCTTCTCTAATGTGTACACTGGAATCAAAAACTTGATTGAAAACAAACATGAACTTTCAGTCACACTGCAGGCTTGATGAGCAATACCCAACCGACACACACACACACACACACACACACACACACACACACACACACACACACAGCACATATGGAAGTGGTTGTTGCTATGAAACTTGTCACTACAAGCAGCTCCAGGCCTGAATTGCACCGTAGCCCTTTATACCCATAAGCTTGTAATGCCATAATCATAATCTTGCCACAGGATCTTCACAGGACTTACACAGAAGGTGTGAACCAAAGCTAGTAGGATTATGAAGGATCCTCATCACTATGGCAATGGACTATTCCAGCCTCTGCGCTCAGCCACAAGTCCAACACAGAGACACTTTCAGACCATCAGGATGATGAACTCTGTCTCTGAGCATCTACAATTGTTTATTTTTAATTACATAGTGTGCCTATATAAATATGAAAATATACACTTTAACTTTATAGTATTAAAATATGATGTATATTTATAGTTTTTTAACCTCTAAACTTTTTTCTGACCTTATTTTTTACTCTTCTTCTTCTTCATAATAATAATAATAATAATAATAATAATATTATTGCACATTAGCCCACATCCTCTTGAGTATTTAACACATTTAACTGCGAATATTGAAAATATGAGTATATGACGAACAAATCTTTGAGACTCTCTCTACTTAAGTGCTGAATAAGCTCTGTCTGACTGGTGTGTCTTTCTTCAGGTATGTGATGGCGACGTGTCAGTCCACATCATTGAGGGAGACCACCGCACCTTCCTGGAAGGAGAGGGAGTGGAGTCCATCACCAACATCATCCACAGCTCACTGGCTGAGCCGCGTGTCACGGCAAGGGAGGGCTAGACAGGCCCAACCCAACCACACCCTCCACCTCCACACTAATTCCACGAAATTCCCAAAATGGGTCTCTTCCTCCAATTAGTTCAGGATGTCTAGGTTTAACTTTAACTTGTTTTATTCCGTGAGAATAATATAGTAAGTCTTTGGACACAGGATATTTATGTT
>VMKM01003608.1:2500-32455 GCA_008360985.2 Macquaria ambigua | reverse complement strand
AAAAGAGACGTCTGTAAAACTGTTGACAGGACACCTCGAATTGCATACAAGGTCAATTATGACTCTTATGGATTTTTGATCCATGGACGTTTTTTATTTAGTAAAACTTTCCCCGAGCCGAGAAAAGCAATTTAAAAATCTGTGACATCATCACAATGTAAAATCTATGAGTTGAGCAGGAACTTGCGGGAGGCGCCGGGGGAGAAACGCTACTGCACATATTCAGTGGGGCGCATACCCCGGAAGTAAACCCATAATCTAGAAACTTTTAGTGTATGTGCCAGGCTAGCAATTCTTATTGGACATAATAGGCACAATCTTTGGACAGGGGCAGAGCAGGAAACCTCAGGCGGACAGCCTGGGGGCAGGGCAAAGGCCGAGCAGGAAACCTCAGGCGGATAGCCTGGGGGCAGGGCAAAGGCCGAGCAGGAAACCTCAGGCGGACAGCCGGGGGGCAGGGCAAAGGCCGAGCAGGAAACCTCAGGCGGACGGCAGGAACGAAAGCTGGACTGTTCTGGAGGTTGGCAACGAAGACTGGGCCACTCTGGAGGTCGGCGACGAGGCTGCAGGTCAAGAAAGGCAGCTGGCACCAGAAGACTCGGTTGCTTGTTGGGACAGGCTGCTGGATTTGGCATCTGAAATATAGGACCGGGGGCCAGCTGCTGGAGTGCAGGACTGGAGTCCGGCAGCTGGGAGACAAGTGGAGCCAGGGAAATGGGGCTGCTGAAGCTTAGCCACAGCAGACTGCTGCAGCAGGGCCGGGCCGCTGACTGGGCACCAGGAGCAGGTGTCGGCCTGCTGTGTGGAGTGGCCTCATTGAAATGAATGAGTTTGCAGTTTTTTCCACGCAGTACTGTTGTCTGTGTAAACACTGCATAAGTGAGTTAAAAAAGGGGGAGAGAGGTAGGACAAAGGAAAGGAAACAAGGGTAAAGAATAACAGAGGCGACATAGGAGAGAGAGTAAGGGAGGCAGGGTTGCAGGGAAAGTGATGAAGATGATGGTGTAATGTGCAGAGCGAGGGAGGAGGGGCATCAGAGTCCAACAGACACTGAGAGAAAGAGGAGGGGAGGAAGTAAGAGAATGTGAGAGAGGTAAATCAGTTATATGACTCAGTTTTGTTCAGAAAGCTGCCAGAGCTGCAGCTGTCTGCAGATCTCTGAAGATGGAGGTTGAGGGCAGAGCAGAGCTCTGCTTTCCACAACTCCTCAACACCTCCTGCAGGAAGCCGACACTTCCTTGGTCTGAAGCTGTGCTCCATCACATTGTGCTGTCCTCCATCTCTCTGATCACTGTAGCTCTCAACCTGCTCGTCATCATCTCAGTCTCACACTTCAGGTAGAGATTATCTTCTCAGCTTCTCTACATTTTCTGTGACTTAAAAATGTGAACAGCTACTGTAGATTTGGAAGGATTGTCTTTGAGCTAGTACTGAATAATGTTACACCTGCTGCACTGGACTTATATTCTGCCTTGCTGACTGTTTTTGCACAATAAAGCTCAAATGTCTGACTTTGACACCAGAGACTGCGGTTCATTCAAAGTCTATATGTTTCTTTTTTGTCACTTAGATATGAGAACTTGTTGGTTTAATGATACTCTTCTTCCCTCCAGGCAGCTCCACACACCCACCAACATCCTCCTCCTCTCTCTGGCTGTCTCAGACTTTCTCGTAGGCCTCCTACTGATGCCGGGAGAAATCCTCCGAAAAACAGCCTGCTGGTTTCTTGGTGACCTCATGTGTTCTCTGTATATTTATATGATCTTCATCATCACCTCTTCCTCAGTAGGAGACATGGTGCTCATATCAGTTGACCGCTATGTTGCCATTTGTGACCCTCTGCGTTACCCCACAAGAATCACTGGGAGAAGAGTTAAACTCTGTGTTTGTCTGTGTTGGTTCTGTTCTGTTTTCTACAGCAGTCTCTTTTTTAAGGATGACCTGACTCAACCAGACAGGTATAATTCTTGCTATGGAGAATGTGTGATTGTCATTGACAATGTTGAAGGAGTTGTTGACATGGTTTCAACCTTTATTGCTCCCATTACTATCATCATAGTTCTGTATATGAGAGTCTTTGTTGTTGCTGTGTCTCAGGCTCGTGCCATGCGCTCTCACATTACATCTGTAACACTCAAACATTCAGTGACTCTTACAAAGAAATCTGAGCTGAAAGCAGCCAGGACTCTTGGAGTTCTTGTAGTTGTGTTTCTAATATGTTTCTGCCCATATTATGGTGTGTCTCTTGCAGGGGACAGCTTGAGCAATACTTCATCTGCATCCACGGTGCTCTTTGTGTTCAGTTTTAACTCGTGTCTAAACCCTGTGATCTATGCCTTGTTTTACCCCTGGTTTAGAAAAGCAGTTAAACTCATTGTTACTCTTCAGATTCTGCAGTCTGGCTCCTGTGAGGCCAACATACTGTAGAGAGGCTGTGGCCTGACTGAAATGAGATCTGCTGAAAACAGGTTTTCAGTGAACTCAAAATCCAAAAAGTGGAAGTGAAGTTTCTTTCTCCTGTCTGTCTGTCCTCTGTGCGTTGCTCTGCTCATTGCCAATGAGTGGCAAAATTATTATTTTGTTCTCATCAGTTTCATTATATGATTGTTGTGTACTTTTTCCTCTCTGCTGCTTTTTTGATTTTATTATTGGATCAAGTATGTAGGAGGAGACAATGGAAAACAATTCATGTACAAAATGACTGTCGAAAAAACGTGAATTTTCACTCCACTTGATCATTTTCAATACTTTGTGCTACGCACGCATTTCATTTCATATAAAAACTGTTATTTATATACACATCTGTAAACTCAGATCAATCAATCACAACCGTTTGGATATCACATTTCATGATTTATCCTAAATTGCAAAAAGCTCAATAATTGTCCCTAACACTCTTGAGGACGGAGCGGAGCTCTGCTTTCCACAACTCCTCAACACCTCCTGCAGGAAGCCCACGTCTCCTTGGTCCATAACTGTGCTCCATCTCATTGTGGTGTCACTCTATAGCTTGCTCAATACTTCATCTGCACCCTTTGTGCTCTACCTGTTCTATTTTAACTCGTGTCTAAACCCTGTGATCTATGCCTTGTTTTACCCCTGGTTTAGAAAAGCAATTAATGTCAATATTAATGTCAATTTTATGTAAGGATTACAACTTATTGCATATTTAGGACAAAAGAATAATTATGACATGTTATGACATCCGATCACATCAGTTTCATGATATGATTGTTGTGTATTTTTTTCTCTGCTGCTTTTTTCATTTGATAAGAAAGTAAAACAACAGTTAGATGGTAGAAAACCTCAGAGCCAATGCAAAGAGAGACACAAGAATACTTAAGGTGATGTTTCTCTGTTACCTGTACACTTTTAATTCTCGAGTCTCTTTATTCCCCTCTAATGAATTGTAACACCACTATTATTAGGCTGCTTACTTAACCCTTCTAACAAATCTACAGGCTACGGTGTAATCAACATTTGAGTAATTAGCATGACCTTACTGCAATGAGATAAATGTTATCACTTCTTCAGCAAAACTATCACTAATATTTACCTCCTACGCTTAAATACCTCTAGCAAAAAGGGGGAATAACCAAACATCACACTGGAATCCATTTTAGAAATAATACATTTCTATTATTACTTTTTCAACATTTTAAAAGTAATAAAAATTAAATAATATTTAATGTCCTTGAAATCTCACTCTCTGTCCCTTAATTAACTTGAGGGTTACAGCATTAATACCCTTTAACTGGAAACAACACCATCTAACTTAAGCTCAGGTTAACTCCAATTTCAAGTTCACCAAACTCAGTGGGCCCACACTCAGCAATCACACACACACACATTTAAAATAAGAGAAAAAACCCTGTTGCAGGCCTGGTGCAACGCTTGGTAGCAAAGTGTGGTAGCCTACCTTGGTTAAGAGTTCTGAGTCCAATCTGCAGCTCTTACCAGTTTCCGGTCTCCGGTGAAGAACAAAGGAAAGCAGGTGTCCAAAGATGGCGCGGTCTGTCCGGCGTAGACTAAGGACCTCTGAGCGATGAGTTGGTAGCTCGTAGCACTGTCTGATAAATCCCCGGGGTTTCCACGTCGAAAACAATGAACTAAAGCCTCCAGCATAACCTGGGCTAGCTATACAGTGGCTAGGAGTCCATTCACTTTGCTAATGAATGCTAACAAAATACACTCAGTTGGCTAATGAGCTAACATACACATGCGAAGCTAACACACACACATGAACAACTATATGACAAACTTCGAGTAGAAATGTCTCCAGCTGCTCGTAGAAAATATGTAGAATGAGTATCCTGGCGAAGACTGTCGAGTAGATAATCTAAGACACCAACTACATGCTTGTTTGCGCGAACTTCACGCACTATTCCCGTCGCGACTTATTCAGTCAAGTCAACCAAACTTAACTCACGCTTGTACTTCCTCCTTCTCGCTCCCCGCACATCTCTGAGATACAACCCAGCTAACCAATGAATGACCAGTATTGCTCTTATTCTGAAATACCACTTCCTCTTTCTACCACGAACTCTTCACAATTAACCTGAATATTTATAACCATACAACTGTATTTATTGTAATTTATTTGTCACACGGTATCTTTTTAATCTTTTATTAAATATGTTTTAACCATGTTTTTTAACCATATTGGTAACAAAGTGTTTTTAACTAAATAACATAAATATACCTTCATCTTAACATCATTTTTCTTACAATGTATGGTATTTTTTAACCTGGTTACATTCTTCTTCTTCTTCTTCTTCTTCTTCGAGTTAGCTGCTAACTGCTGCTAGCTGTTTTTTAAATCCCCTGGTGGTGGGTTGCACACATAACACCTCATCAATACGTCACACCCCTGTCCCGCCCTGCCGCCCCTGGCTTCCAATTTTGCCCAGTGGCCATTCGCGGTATTGCAGTGAAAAATTCCCCTGCAGCCCTTAAATGCATTTTCCCCATAGACCTCCATTGTAAAAGAGACGTCTGTAAAACTGTTGACAGGACACCTCGAATTGCATACAAGGTCAATTATGACTCTTATGGATTTTTGATCCATGGACGTTTTTTATTTAGTAAAACTTTCCCCGAGCCGAGAAAAGCAATTTAAAAATCTGTGACATCATCACAATGTAAAATCTATGAGTTGAGCAGGAACTTGCGGGAGGCGCCGGGGGAGAAACGCTACTGCACATATTCAGTGGGGCGCATACCCCGGAAGTAAACCCATAATCTAGAAACTTTTAGTGTATGTGCCAGGCTAGCAATTCTTATTGGACATAATAGGCACAATCTTTGGACAGGGGCAGAGCAGGAAACCTCAGGCGGACAGCCTGGGGGCAGGGCAAAGGCCGAGCAGGAAACCTCAGGCGGATAGCCTGGGGGCAGGGCAAAGGCCGAGCAGGAAACCTCAGGCGGACAGCCTGGGGGCAGGGCAAAGGCCGAGCAGGAAACCTCAGGCGGACGGCAGGAACGAAAGCTGGACTGTTCTGGAGGTTGGCAACGAAGACTGGGCCACTCTGGAGGTCGGCGACGAGGCTGCAGGTCAAGAAAGGCAGCTGGCACCAGAAGACTCGGTTGCTTGTTGGGACAGGCTGCTGGATTTGGCATCTGAAATATAGGACCGGGGGCCAGCTGCTGGAGTGCAGGACTGGAGTCCGGCAGCTGGGAGACAAGTGGAGCCAGGGAAATGGGGCTGCTGAAGCTTAGCCACAGCAGACTGCTGCAGCAGGGCCGGGCCGCTGACTGGGCACCAGGAGCAGGTGTCGGCCTGCTGTGTGGAGTGGCCTCATTGAAATGAATGAGTTTGCAGTTTTTTCCACGCAGTACTGTTGTCTGTGTAAACACTGCATAAGTGAGTTAAAAAAGGGGGAGAGAGGAAGGACAAAGGAAAGGAAACAAGGGTAAAGAATAACAGAGGCGACATAGGAGAGAGAGTAAGGGAGGCAGGGTTGCAGGGAAAGTGATGAAGATGATGGTGTAATGTGCAGAGCGAGGGAGGAGGGGCATCAGAGTCCAACAGACACTGAGAGAAAGAGGAGGGGAGGAGAGAGAATGTGAGAGAGGTAAATCAGAATGTGAGAGAGGTAAATCAGTTATATGACTCAGTTTTGTTCAGAAAGCTGCCAGAGCTGCAGCTGTCTGCAGATCTCTGAAGATGGAGGTTGAGGACGGAGCAGAGCTCTGCTTTCCACAACTCCTCAACACCTCCTGCAGGAAGCCGACACTTCCTTGGTCTGAAGCTGTGCTCCTTCTCATTGTGCTGTCCTCCATCTCTCTGATCACTGTGGCTCTCAACCTGCTCGTCATCATCTCAGTCTCACACTTCAGGTAGAGATTATCTTCTCAGCTTCTCTACATTTTCTGTGACTTAAAAATGTGAACAGCTACTGTAGATTTGGAAGGATTGTCTTTGAGCTAGTACTGAATAATGTTACACCTGCTGCACTGGACTTATATTCTGCCTTGCTGACTGTTTTTGCACAATAAAGCTCAAATGTCTGACTTTGACACCAGAGACTGCGGTTCATTCAAAGTCTATATGTTTCTTTTTTGTCACTTAGATATGAGAACTTGTTGGTTTAATGATACTCTTCTTCCCTCCAGGCAGCTCCACACACCCACCAACATCCTCCTCCTCTCTCTGGCTGTCTCAGACTTTCTCGTAGGCCTCCTACTGATGCCGGGAGAAATCCTCCGAAAAACAGCCTGCTGGTTTCTTGGTGACCTCATGTGTTCTCTGTATATTTATATGATCTTCATCATCACCTTTTCCTCAATAGGAGACATGGTGCTCATATCAGTTGACCGCTATGTTGCCATTTGTGACCCTCTGCGTTACCCCACAAGAATCACTGGGAGAAGAGTTAAACTCTGTGTTTGTCTGTGTTGGTTCTGTTCTGTTTTCTACTACAGTCTCTTTGTAATGGATGACCTGACTCAACCAGACAGGTATAATTCTTGCTATGGAGAATGTGTGATTGTCACTGACTTTATCGCAGGAGCAGTTGACCTTATTTTGACCTTTATTGTTCCAGTTACTATCATCATAGTTCTGTATATGAGAGTCTTTGTTGTTGCTGTGTCTCAGGCTCGTGCCATGCGCTCTCACATTGCAGCCGTCACACTCCAGCTTTCAGTGACTCTTACAAAGAAATCTGAGCTGAAAGCAGCCAGGACTCTTGGAGTTCTTGTAGTTGTGTTTTTAATATGTTTCTGCCCATATTATGGTGTGTCTCTTGCAGGGGACAGCTTGCTCAATACTTCATCTGCATCATTTGTGCTCTACCTGTTCTATTTTAACTCGTGTCTAAACCCTGTGATCTATGCCTTGTTTTACCCCTGGTTTAGAAAAGCAGTTAAACTCATTGTTACTCTTCAGATTCTGCAGTCTGGCTCCTGTGAGGCCAACATACTGTAGAGAGGCTGTGGCCTGACTGAAATGAGATCTGCTGAAAACAGGTTTTCAGTGAACTCAAAATCCAAAAAGTGGAAGTGAAGTTTCTTTCTCCTGTCTGTCTGTCCTCTGTGCGTTGCTCTGCTCATTGCCAATGAGTGGCAAAATTATTATTTTGTTCTCATCAGTTTCATTATATGATTGTTGTGTACTTTTTCCTCTCTGCTGCTTTTTTGATTTTATTATTGGATCAAGTATGTAGGAGGAGACAATGGAAAACAATTTATGTACAAAATGACTGTCGAAAAAACGTGAATTTTCACTCCACTTGATCATTTTCAATACTTTGTGCTACGCACGCATTTCATTTCATATAAAAACTGTTATTTATATACACATCTGTAAACTCAGATCAATCAATCACAACCGTTTGGATATCACATTTCATGATTTATCCTAAATTGCAAAAAGCTCAATAATTTACCCTAACACTCTTGAGGACGGAGCGGAGCTCTGCTTTCCACAACTCCTCAACACCTCCTGCAGGAAGCCCACGTCTCCTTGGTCCATAACTGTGCTCCATCTCATTGTGGTGTCACTCTATAGCTTGCTCAATACTTCATCTGCACCCTTTGTGCTCTACCTGTTCTATTTTAACTCGTGTCTAAACCCTGTGATCTATGCCTTGTTTTACCCCTGGTTTAGAAAAGCAATAATGTCAATATTAATGTCAATTTTATGTAAGGATTACAACTTATTGCATATTTAGGACAAAAGAATAATTATGACATGTTATGACATCCGATCACATCAGTTTCATGATATGATTGTTGTGTATTTTTTTCTCTGCTGCTTTTTTCATTTGATAAGAAAGTAAAACAACAGTTAGATGGTAGAAAACCTCAGAGCCAATGCAAAGAGAGACACAAGAATACTTAAGGTGATGTTTCTCTGTTACCTGTACACTTTTAATTCTCGAGTCTCTTTATTCCCCTCTAATGAATTGTAACACCACTATTATTAGGCTGCTTACTTAACCCTTCTAACAAATCTACAGGCTACGGTGTAATCAACATTTGAGTAATTAGCATGACCTTACTGCAATGAGATAAATGTTATCACTTCTTCAGCAAAACTATCACTAATATTTACCTCCTACGCTTAAATACCTCTAGCAAAAAGGGGGAATAACCAAACATCACACTGGAATCCATTTTAGAAATAATACATTTCTATTATTACTTTTTCAACATTTTAAAAGTAATAAAAATTAAATAATATTTAATGTCCTTGAAATCTCACTCTCTGTCCCTTAATTAACTTGAGGGTTACAGCATTAATACCCTTTAACTGGAAACAACACCATCTAACTTAAGCTCAGGTTAACTCCAATTTCAAGTTCACCAAACTCAGTGGGCCCACACTCAGCAATCACACACACACACATTTAAAATAAGAGAAAAAACCCTGTTGCAGGCCTGGTGCAACGCTTGGTAGCAAAGTGTGGTAGCCTACCTTGGTTAAGAGTTCTGAGTCCAATCTGCAGCTCTTACCAGTTTCCCGGTCTCCGGTGAAGAACAAAGGAAAGCAGGTGTCCAAAGATGGGCGGTCTGTCCGGCGTAGACTAAGGACCTCTGAGCGATGAGTTGGTAGCTCGTAGCACTGTCTGATAAATCCCCGGGGTTTCCACGTCGAAAACAATGAACTAAAGCCTCCAGCATAACCTGGGCTAGCTATACAGTGGCTAGGAGTCCATTCACTTTGCTAATGAATGCTAACAAAATACACTCAGTTGGCTAATGAGCTAACATACACATGCGAAGCTAACACACACACATGAACAACTATATGACAAACTTCGAGTAGAAATGTCTCCAGCTGCTCGTAGAAAATATGTAGAATGAGTATCCTGGCGAAGACTGTCGAGTAGATAATCTAAGACACCAACTACATGCTTGTTTGCGCGAACTTCACGCACTATTCCCGTCGCGACTTATTCAGTCAAGTCAACCAAACTTAACTCACGCTTGTACTTCCTCCTTCTCGCTCCCCGCACATCTCTGAGATACAACCCAGCTAACCAATGAATGACCAGTATTGCTCTTATTCTGAAATACCACTTCCTCTTTCTACCACGAACTCTTCACAATTAACCTGAATATTTATAACCATACAACTGTATTTATTGTAACTTATTTGTCACATCGTATCTTTTTAATCTTTTATTAAATATGTTTTAACCATGTTTTTTAACCATATTGGTAACAAAGTGTTTTTAACTAAATAACATAAATATACCTTCATCTTAACATCATTTTTCTTACAATGTATGGTATTTTTTAACCTGGTTACATTCTTCTTCTTCTTCTTCTTCTTCTTCTTCGAGTTAGCTGCTAACTGCTGCTAGCTGTTTTTTAAATCCCCTGGTGGTGGGTTGCACACATAACACCTCATCAATACGTCACACCCCTGTCCCGCCCTGCCGCCCCTGGCTTCCAATTTTGCCCAGTGGCCATTCGCGGTATTGCAGTGAAAAATTCCCCTGCAGCCCTTAAATGCATTTTCCCCATAGACCTCCATTGTAAAAGAGACGTCTGTAAAACTGTTGACAGGACACCTCGAATTGCATACAAGGTCAATTATGACTCTTATGGATTTTTGATCCATGGACGTTTTTTATTTAGTAAAACTTTCCCCGAGCCGAGAAAAGCAATTTAAAAATCTGTGACATCATCACAATGTAAAATCTATGAGTTGAGCAGGAACTTGCGGGAGGCGCCGGGGGAGAAACGCTACTGCACATATTCAGTGGGGCGCATACCCCGGAAGTAAACCCATAATCTAGAAACTTTTAGTGTATGTGCCAGGCTAGCAATTCTTATTGGACATAATAGGCACAATCTTTGGACAGGGGCAGAGCAGGAAACCTCAGGCGGACAGCCTGGGGGCAGGGCAAAGGCCGAGCAGGAAACCTCAGGCGGATAGCCTGGGGGCAGGGCAAAGGCCGAGCAGGAAACCTCAGGCGGACAGCCTGGGGGCAGGGCAAAGGCCGAGCAGGAAACCTCAGGCGGACGGCAGGAACGACAGCTGGACTGTTCTGGAGGTTGGCAACGAAGACTGGGCCACTCTGGAGGTCGGCGACGAGGCTGCAGGTCAAGAAAGGCAGCTGGCACCAGAAGACTCGGTTGCTTGTTGGGACAGGCTGCTGGATTTGGCATCTGAAATATAGGACCGGGGGCCAGCTGCTGGAGTGCAGGACTGGAGTCCGGCAGCTGGGAGACAAGTGGAGCCAGGGAAATGGGGCTGCTGAAGCTTAGCCACAGCAGACTGCTGCAGCAGGGCCGGGCCGCTGACTGGGCACCAGGAGCAGGTGTCGGCCTGCTGTGTGGAGTGGCCTCATTGAAATGAATGAGTTTGCAGTTTTTTCCACGCAGTACTGTTGTCTGTGTAAACACTGCATAAGTGAGTTAAAAAAGGGGGAGAGAGGTAGGACAAAGGAAAGGAAACAAGGGTAAAGAATAACAGAGGCGACATAGGAGAGAGAGTAAGGGAGGCAGGGTTGCAGGGAAAGTGATGAAGATGATGGTGTAATGTGCAGAGCGAGGGAGGAGGGGCATCAGAGTCCAACAGACACTGAGAGAAAGAGGAGGGGAGGAGAGAGAATGTGAGAGAGGTAAATCAGAATGTGAGAGAGGTAAATCAGTTATATGACTCAGTTTTGTTCAGAAAGCTGCCAGAGCTGCAGCTGTCTGCAGATCTCTGAAGATGGAGGTTGAGGGCAGAGCAGAGCTCTGCTTTCCACAACTCCTCAACACCTCCTGCAGGAAGCCGACACTTCCTTGGTCTGAAGCTGTGCTCCATCACATTGTGCTGTCCTCCATCTCTCTGATCACTGTAGCTCTCAACCTGCTCGTCATCATCTCAGTCTCACACTTCAGGTAGAGATTATCTTCTCAGCTTCTCTACATTTTCTGTGACTTAAAAATGTGAACAGCTACTGTAGATTTGGAAGGATTGTCTTTGAGCTAGTACTGAATAATGTTGCACCTGCCGCACTGGACTTATATTCTGCCTTGCTGACTGTTTTTGCACAATAAAGCTCAAATGTCTGACTTTGACACCAGAGACTGCGGTTCATTCAAAGTCTATATGTTTCTTTTTTGTCACTTAGATATGAGAACTTGTTGGTTTAATGATACTCTTCTTCCCTCCAGGCAGCTCCACACACCCACCAACATCCTCCTCCTCTCTCTGGCTGTCTCAGACTTTCTCGTAGGCCTCCTACTGATGCCGGGAGAAATCCTCCGAAAAACAGCCTGCTGGTTTCTTGGTGACCTCATGTGTTCTCTGTATATTTATATGATCTTCATCATCACCTTTTCCTCAATAGGAGACATGGTGCTCATATCAGTTGACCGCTATGTTGCCATTTGTGACCCTCTGCGTTACCCCACAAGAATCACTGGGAGAAGAGTTAAACTCTGTGTTTGTCTGTGTTGGTTCTGTTCTGTTTTCTACAGCAGTCTCTTTGTAATGGATGACCTGACTCAACCAGACAGGTATAATTCTTGCTATGGAGAATGTGTGATTGTCACTGACTTTATCGCAGGAGCAGTTGACCTTATTTTGACCTTTATTGTTCCAGTTACTATCATCATAGTTCTGTATATGAGAGTCTTTGTTGTTGCTGTGTCTCAGGCTCGTGCCATGCGCTCTCACATTGCAGCCGTCACACTCCAGCTTTCAGTGACTCTTACAAAGAAATCTGAGCTGAAAGCAGCCAGGACTCTTGGAGTTCTTGTAGTTGTGTTTTTAATATGTTTCTGCCCATATTATGGTGTGTCTCTTGCAGGGGACAGCTTGCTCAATACTTCATCTGCATCATTTGTGGTCTACCTGTTCTATTTTAACTCGTGTCTAAACCCTGTGATCTATGCCTTGTTTTACCCCTGGTTTAGAAAAGCAGTTAAACTCATTGTTACTCTTCAGATTCTGCAGTCTGGCTCCTGTGAGGCCAACATACTGTAGAGAGGCTGTGGCCTGACTGAAATGAGATCTGCTGAAAACAGGTTTTCAGTGAACTCAAAATCCAAAAAGTGGAAGTGAAGTTTCTTTCTCCTGTCTGTCTGTCTGTCCTCTGTGCGTTGCTCTGCTCATTGCCAATGAGTGGCAAAATTATTATTTTGTTCTCATCAGTTTCATTATATGATTGTTGTGTACTTTTTCCTCTCTGCTGCTTTTTTGATTTTATTATTGGATCAAGTATGTAGGAGGAGACAATGGAAAACAATTCATGTACAAAATGACTGTCGAAAAAACGTGAATTTTCACTCCACTTGATCATTTTCAATACTTTGTGCTACGCACGCATTTCATTTCATATAAAAACTGTTATTTATATACACATCTGTAAACTCAGATCAATCAATCACAACCGTTTGGATATCACATTTCATGATTTATCCTAAATTGCAAAAAGCTCAATAATTGACCCTAACACTCATAAAGGAACAGTGACGAAGGTAATAATGATAATACGAGCAAAGAAACAGCATTCAAGAAAAGGAGAGAGAACATACAGCTGCATGCTGGTTTCAATGTGGGAGAAGTTTATTAATTTAAGTTAATTTAAGTTAAAGTAGGCTAGCAGTATTACAGGATATTGTAAAAATATTCAAATTCATCTAAACATCCTGTATTCAAAGTTGTACTTGGGTAAATTACAGAAGTGTTTTTATTTAAAATAGGAAAATATATATAAATATCAAAAGTAGTCTACTCATTGCACTCACTGCAGTGCAGAATGACCCCTTTCAAAGTGATATATTATTACACTACTCGGATTATTGTTGTTGATAAAATGACATATAAGTGACATTTCAATGTTGCAGCTGGTTGAGAGCTTGTTGCAACTACTTCATATACTGTTTTGTTGTCTGTTCAAGAAAATTGCATCATATAAACTGGTCATATAAGTAAAATCATAATCTGTAGACCTGTCAAATGTAGTAGAATAAAAAGTTAAATATTTCAGGATTGGTGTGGAGTACAACTAGTACAAAATGGAAATATTTGAGTAAAGGACAGTTACCTCAAAATTATTTGTAAGCACAGAACTTGAGTAATTTGCAGGGTTTTGTTTTTATTAATACCAGTTTTATTTCCAACAAGTTTTATCTGTTTTATTATTATTATTATTATTATTATTGGATATTTTTTTATTCCATTTTATTTTATTTTTAGTTTTAATTGTCTGACTATATTTGTATTGCAGTCCTGAAATGTTTTAATCCTGGTTCAACCATATTGTTATTATTATTATTATTATTGTACCTAGTTATTTTTTAATGGCTGGTCCAGTGAGAGGTCCATGTCGGGGAAGCAGTATTCACTGCAATCAGTAACCTCCTTAATACCAATAATTTCCTCAGTCATGGCATTGGGAGAATTCGGCACGAGGGAGGTCGTCAATATCAAACACTGTCGAAGGTGGTTTTTAAAATTCTTTGGTTGGTTCTGTGTAAATACATTATCCGTATACACAGACAGATTGCCCATATTTGAAGACAGTTGTGGGTGAAAAATGTTTTTTTTCCTCCTGTAAACAGGTAACATGATATCTAATGTGCTGTAGCCAAAAACATACACAATTACATTTATATGGTGCTAAAAGTAAAGAGAACTTCCTACACGTCTTTTTTTATGCATTGAGGAGGATTATTCTGTGTACAGCTGCACTACCTGCATGCTTTATCTGTCTCAGTTATTCATGAAATACTCTGCTGACTCGCCAGAAGATGGAGCTGTTGACTTCATTTTTCCATGATAGAAATGAAGTAAAGCAGTTGAGGTGTATCAAGGATGAGTTAGTCCTGCCGGACCCATTAGAAATGTTTGTTTTCTCACATTTCAGTTAGATAATGCTGTTCAGAGATTTCTCTTCACTTTTACATTAAAGTAGGAATGAATACCTTTTCTAACTTTAAATAACCATCACAGCTGCTGTGATTCAACCAGTGTCTTCTTCAACCACCCTCTCCGTCACTAGAGGTCTCCGTCCCCCTCTCTGCACAGTGCACAGACACACACCACTCATGTGTTTACTTAAAGGCCTGTTTTCTCCGTCAGCTCTGGGACAGGGTGTCTCCTGTCTGACTGTGTCATCTGGACTTTGAAGCACTCACCCCGCTCTGCCCGACATTTACCTCAAGTCTGAACAAGCCGGGAGAGAACAGCAGCTCCGTGTTTGCTAACTGACAGAGTTCACTGTGTGGAGACACTTTCAACAGGTTTTCTGGCCTGAGACAAAGAGACAAACTTGAGACAAAGAGGTGAATACAATGCACAACGAGGAGAGGGGTGTTTGACAGCGACATTTACAACATTAAAGCACTAAATTAGACTCTTTGTGAGGATGCTGAAACATGGTAACCAATAAAGTGTTATGGTTTGTCGTCCTCAACGTGGGTTCCATTGCTAGCTGCGTTTGCATACATTAAATGTCTTTGCATTTATCAAAAACTAAATTAAGAAATGCTGGAAATATGCAATGGAAACCTTGAGTGGAGCTAACTTCCAGGTTGATCTGCAAAAAGATGAAACTGCAGGACTTTTGTTTGAGACAGTGTTGCAGCATGTTTTTTTTTTGTTTGGAGAATATCTTATCCTTTCTAAAAACATTAAGGCTTTGAACAATGGTTTTACCGACTACTGAGTTATGGCCATTTAAATGAATCAAGTTGCTGTAGTGACAACTACATGTAAAAGGCAGTCAAACTTAGCAAGAATGCTAGGACTTGATATTTGCATGCGTCATCTAAATTTGGTTGCAAATGCACGATGTGTGTAAGATTCAGGGCAGTTGGTTAAATTTGGATTTTGCAGCCAAATATAGGAAAACAGCAGGGAATGTCAAAAACTTTTCAGGCTCATCTAATCAGGTACTATATTTGCAGAAAGATTAGTGTTTCATAGTAACACAGTGTCTCCATCCGTCATGGTTCAGGAGCCAAAACGTGAACTGCTTTATAAATGGATGCTCTGGGATCTGCACCAGGGGCTGGCCTTTTTCTGGACCAATTTTCATATTGACAATTTATCTGTGGACCGGCCATCAGGTGGGGGTGGGGGTCAAATCAGTATATTGTTGTTGTGGGACTGACAGGGAATGATAAGGAAAAATGCAGCACAGACTGAGCCAGGTTACGTATCGGCCTTTAAAGTTATATAATTAGTATTCTGCTTTTTTTTTTGCTCCATATTTGATCTTATCGTTTTCCTTTTCCCCTATACCAGAATGATAATGGGTTCAGCCAGACCTGTCTGGATATTCAAAGCAGTCAACTCACTTAGCACTCGTGCTAATGAGCTGTTGCAGTCATTGCTGATGTACTTTTATGGTTAGAATGAAACCTAAAAAAACACACCTTCAGCATGTGCAGCACACAGTACACCCGCGCCTCTCTGGCCTGCGTGGTTGGGTTTAACTCGACATGTCTGGAGCTGCCGCTGCACATTCCTCCGTCTGCCTGCATGACGCCGGCTGCCAACCGGAGCTTCCAGCTGTTTAACGGGCAGGAGGCTCAGCAGGCCGAGCCGAGCTGCTGCTGAACAGCTCAGAGCCGCGATGAAGCTGGACAGAAACTTTTCCTCTCTCAGGGATCGATAAAGCTTTAAGATACTGACGACGAAAACCAAAATCCAAAAAGTTCCAAATAGACTTGTTAAATATGTGTGTGTCCCCTCAGGCTAAATCACAAGTAGAGACTACACAACGCAAACACTGGACTCCCTGTGCACATATTATTGTTTCTTTTGGTCTGTTTTCTTGGTTTGGCGAGAACACTTTGTTCCAATGAAGGGAAATGTTATATTTTTATTTTTATATTTTTATATTAATATTGTAGACACAGCACTACATGGCAAAACTGGACAACAGGCATTTTCTACATAGCAGACATTTTGACTTGTCATAGCAGGAAAAGCACAGGTGTTACTATCAATCAAACTTAAGCACCTTTCGTGCAAAATTGCAATACAAGGTACTTAACAATACAGTGAAAATAAACAGTAATATAATATTAAAACATTTCTGCACTACGCCCTGTTCTAAATAGGACTAAAAGCATTCATGGGTAGTGGTGCACTTCAGGCTCTTGTGGCCACAATGAGTATTACAACAACAAACATAATCACAGATGAAAAAACTAAAATTAAGGAATTGGAAATATTATCCTGGTAAAAACTTTTTTTTCACCTGAAAACACTTTAGATCAGACGTAGAAAATGGATCACCAGAATCTTTTCTCAGGGCTTCTGTATTTTATGGCTGACACACAGGAAATCAAAATGATTAATAAAAATGGTCATTTCTGCCCCCCCCCCACACACACACACACAAACACACAAACACACACACCCCACCGCGCCTCACTTCCTGTAACAGCTACAAGGCCAAACATGTTTGTGAACTCAGGACTTAATTTTCATTTCAGGAGAGTGTTTTATTCATGCCAGGGGGTGTCTGCAAACACACACATACACACACACACACACACACACACACACACACACACTCTCCACCACCTCCCCCTCAAATGAGAGCTGACATTCCTCTGAGGGACGTCGTCTCTGACCTTGTCTCCAACCAGTGATTCAAAATCATTCTTGTGTCATTGTGATTATTTTATTGTCCCATTGTTGTTTTATATATCTGCATGTTGCCCATTGGACATGTCATTCAGAGACACAGTGACCCTCCTGAACAGCTGGAGGGCTGCTGTGTAAACCACTAGTGTTCATCTGTGTTTACACTAATTATCAACTATATTCTATTTTGCTCACAGAAAATGCTTGTTTCTGATTTGCTTGCAAGGATCTAAAGGCCCAAACGCACTGAAAGCGCCTGACGCGCACATTTTGAAGCGCACCAAAAGTGCTATGAGGCGCGTCCAACTGCCTCGACGCCCCGACTCTGAGCTTATTTTGATTTTTGGAGCGTCAAATGAGGATCCAGCAACCAAAGCTGCATCATCAACCCGCCCCGGATCATCTATCATGAACGTTTACTGACATCTACTGGTCATTAAACTTAACTTGCTACATAAACTCAACAGCAGCCATTAATTAACATAGTATAGAGCTATGATTAGCTGTAGCTTTATGTGACTTTCACCCTCCTGGAAGGAAAAAAAAAAGATGGCTGGTCCCCAGTGGCTTTACTGGTGTTCTCCTGCATCAAATGACATGCATCAATTATCGCTTTCAGTGCTGTTTAGGTCCCGCGTGACCTTTTTCTAAACCTCACCAAGCGAACGTTTCACAACATTAACAATGTGTTAGAAACGCTTTCTGGCAGTAATACGGTCGCAGTTTGGTTAGGTTTAGGAAAAGATGATGGTTTGGGTTAAAATAATAAGTCAGTGTTGATCTACAGTACGTACTTTTGGTGCCTAAATCTAACCAATCTGCGACAGTTTCATAACGTTAACCACGTGTTAGAAAGCCTTCAAGGCAAACTTCTTCCACATGTGATTTTTCCAACAAAACACATTGTGTGTAAAAACCTACCTTGTCTGCTCAAAATAACCTTATGTGTGTTACATATAATAATAAAAATTTAAAAAAATCTGTCAGATGTTACGTTTCTTTCAAAATGTATTTGCTAATGTGCAAAATCACTGCATAAGAACATTAACTGCAGAAAACACAGCTGCACATATGTTAAGATAGAGAGTCAGATAAGGCTGTTGTGCCGTTAAAGTAGTAAATGTAGTTGTTATATTGCAGCACCTGTAGTGTTCACTTTGAGGGCTGCCGTCAGTGAACCTGCTCTCCTTCTCCTCGATAAATCACCTCTGAGTTTAATGAAAGTGGGAGCCTCGGTCCGTCCTCTCCCTCCTGGACTTTGAAACAGGCTGAAGCCTTTGAAGTGGGAATAGTAGCCAGAACATTCAAATCAGCGGGGCACTCCCAATTATGAGCCTCCCCTGCTGGGTGACAGGAACTTCATGGTTCCTCCGTACAGCCAGCCTGACTGAACCCGGGTCGGACAAACCTCCCCCCCTCAGCTGTGTGGAGGTCACAGTGGGCCCTGAAGCCTCGTTAGCACTTTTAAATTAAAATGAGCTTCTGAAGAAAGTCCAGACAATCTGTGTCAGACAGCTGCTTCTGTGGAAATGCACTTTCTGACTTTTTAAACATGTATTTATATTTTAATGGCTGTTTTTGCTGGCTGTGATATAATATTGTTGTTCAGGCTGAAGAGTGTGTGACAGACGAGGCAGCACTTGCAATGCAGTGCACTTTTATTTATTTTGAGTTTTTGGTCGATGTTTTGGTGTGGGTGTGTGTGTGTGTGTGTGTGTGTGTGTGTGTGTGTGTGTGTGTGTGTGTGTTATTTAAGCTAGAACACACACAACATGGCTGGGGTCAAACAGCAGCATATGTAGCCTCTCGTTAAGGGGAAGTGACTGCACCTGAGGGGGCGTTTCTGCTCCAGGTAGGAGTGCTTGTTTTGTTGCTTCTCTGGCCGAGGTTGATCAGGTGACTCTGAAAACTGAATGGGTTTATGTTGAAGTGAACATTTATCACATTGGTGACACATTATCTTCATTTATCTCTTGTGTTGCCCACATACTCTGGTTTTAGGTTGTTTTCTGTATTTTTCCCGTTTAAAGTTTCAGTTTTTTAATTCAAGAACTGTTATGCAATGAAATAAGGTCATGACCTTTTTTAATATAACTGCTTTTCCTCGTTATATAATTTCCTCGTTATAGATGTACCATTCTCTGTATTGTTGTGTAATCTTGGTTTATGCAAGAAAATGCTCCTTCAAAGACAACAGTGATGCATATTGTAATGTGTTGTTTAGGTCTTTGTGTTCTTGTTGTTGTCAGTGTTCAGGTACAACAGTTGATCCTGAGATGTGTGTGAAGTGTTTTGGATGTGAGATTAACTGTCGTGCTGAGCTGCATGTTGTGAAAGAGTTTTGAAAAAGTGAACTTACAAAGAAATGCATGTAACCAGTTGTGGTAAACTGTAATATTTGTCGTTCTTTATGCATCTTCTTCTTCAGGGTTTCTTCCTCTCAGTTTAATCTACCTGCTGGTTCTTCCTGAACTCCTTTAACCTCTCAGCCTCTCATTGTTCCTCTGCAGCTAACCGGGTGTCTGTCTGATGTTTGTTCTCAGGTGGCAGATCTACAGCCCGTCTATTCTCCGTTAGCATTTTCTGCTCTACTTCCACCCCGGCCCTGCTACGACCGATAAAATTGCAATGCGAGTCAAGCTCCCCAAACAAAATTGTTCACGTTCCACGAAGCTTTCGACGGAGCTTCCTCACCAGCACATTGTCTCGGCAGGAGATTCCTGCTGATCATGTTATCATGTTAACAGGACGACTGGGCTTAAACCTGTTAACTCCCAGTCCCCCTCCGACCTCCTGACCTCACGGACTCTCACATACTTTGGAGTTAACGTCTTACAGTTTTGTTGCTCTGCCGTTTATTTACATTTTCACACCTTTAGGCTCACGTCTTTGAACGCCCACCTTCCTCTTTGAACTTTTCTGTCTTCAAAACACAGAAATAATCCAATTATCCTCAGCAGTTACGATGCCTCAATATGAGCTGAACACGATTCAGAACTTGGTTGGGAGCTCGCTGACTTTTGGAAGAGAAAGTGTGGCTCAAAAACTCCCAGTGGAACCAGGTCACCCTCAGAAGAGAGGAGACACATGAGCACACATCCATCACAGCTGCACAGAGGAACACACTGGACAGGTGATATGATGACAGTTCACCTGCTTCTGGTCCCTGCACAGTGTCACACCGGGCCTCCTGTCTGTCACTGTCAGGGTTGTTTGTGTGTTTGTGATGTTTACTACTCCACACACGACACTTCTTTTATAAACTATATATATATATGTATATATATATGTATACTGTATATATATATATATATACATATATATATATATATATATATATATATACATACACAACAAAATCACCAGAGTCTGCAGCCATGCTAGCAGCTCTGTGAGACTTAGACACAGTGGTGCTTTGAGCTAAATGCTAACATCAGCATGCTAACATGCTAATGTTTAGCAGGTATAATATTTACCACAGCTGTGTCCGAAATCATTCACTACATATTCGTCTACATAGTGAGTTCACCATTTTGTAGTGCTGTCCGAATGTACAGTGAGAATTATTATAACCTATATAGTGGTCTCAAAGTATCCCACAATGCATTGTGAAAAGTAGTGAACAACCAATGGTCACTAACCAAACACTAAATACCATCATGCACTGCACTGAAAGAAAAATGGCAGACGAAGAAGAGGAGAGAGAGCAGTGCGAGTGAATGATTTCGGATGCAGGCCATGTTCACCATCTTAGTTTAGCGTGTTAGCATGCTAACAACACAATGTCATTAGTTCTGCAGGTATTTGGTCATAAACCAAAGTGTTGGACACATTAACATGTTGACCTGATGATGGCGCTAGATGAACAGTCAGAGGATCAGCAGAGTTATTACAGTTCATCCTGAGGGGAACATGAACGATGAACCACATTTCATCACAATCCATCCAGTAGCTGTTATATTATATTTCACTAAAAACTATATATGCACACAGCCCCCTGAACACCACAACTGGTCGTTTTTACACTTTGTGCAGATTAAACAAACAAGATATAATTTGTTAATTAGTGACTGATTAGAGAGGTGGAGTGGGGACTTTGTTACCTTTGGACAGAGCCAGGCTGGCTGTTTCCCTGTTTCCAGTCTTTATGCTAAGCTAAGCTAACTGGCCGCTGGCTGTAGCTTCACATTCACAGACATGAGAGTGGTATCGATCTTCTCATCTAACTCTTGGTAAGAAAGTGAGTAAGCATATATCCCAAAATGTCCTAGAAACAGCAGAATCAGGACATTTTGGAACTGAGACTGAGTTGGTTCTGAATCTGAATCCACTTTGAAACCTTCCTAACTGTGATGAGAGATGTTGATGGATGTCGACGTGTCCCGTCTCCTTGACTGAAGCGTCTCTGCCTCAGAGATCAAACGCTCTTTGAAAACACTGAAGCTGAATCCCTCACAGGTGGAGACAATGACTGATGCTTAGTGCAGCTCACTGAATGTGAAAAACCCGCCCCTCAAAATCTCTTAATACACACACAGGTTGATCGGGTTCACAAGTCAACATCAAAGATCCAGAAAAGCAGCTTCCAGCCAAACAAGATTATAGATTATTGGAGGAAGAATTGTAAAATCACAGAATGTTTACTGGATTCAATAAGACGCTGACAAAAAAGGACAAAAAGAAAATTATATGATCACTTGAAATGAAAAGTCTAGTGTTTGCGGTCAGTTTGTGGCACATTTCAAACACTCATCACTCATCTTGATTTTCACCATCATGCTAGGAGCCCACAAGATGAAATAAAACGAACAAAATCAAGAATTTTAAATAAAGGTACTTCATGGTTACTCCTGCAGAATTTATGACTGTCTGCAGTCCGACAAGAGGAGCTTCGTCGTTGATCGAAGAACATCTTTCATTATGATGCTTTCAGGAAAACTTGCTGCAAAGAGAAGAACGAAGGGTTTTGTGATCATCTGAACATTTGAAGAAGGTGTTGGGAAGCAGGGCTCTGCTCTGAGGTTACAAAAGTGCACTTTTAAGCTTCATATTAAGCAAGTTCTACCTGGAGGTATGCACTTTAAAATGAATAATGATGGTATAATGTTTACTGTGGTCACCATCTTAGTTTAGCGTGTTAGCATGCTAGCATTTACAAATTAGCACTAAACACAAAGTGCAGTAATATTCACTGATGGTTTACGGAGGACATAAGGGCGTGTTGACGTACTGTGGACTGTGATGGTTTGTGCTGTGGAGCATTCTGTAGTCTGTCTGCTGGTGGATCTCTCTCATCCTCTGTGGACATGACACACTGTTGTTGTTTGTCTTATGAGCTGCTGTGATTGGTTGGGATTTGGGACATTTAGGTAGTTCCTGGGAGGTTGCTGCCTTCAAATGGAAAAAGTCGTGAGCTCGTGGTTACAACATAGGAAGTCATGTACACGATATGCTCGGCACTCAAGTGGTAAGTCATGAGAACGTTGCTGCTAGGCAACAGCAACATGGATGCCAAAAGGCCACCGAAGCTAACAATTTAGCAAGCTAGCAAGAAATGCAAAGGCATAATAAAAAATGAGGCCATTGGGAATATCAACATTTTCCTCTGACATATTATAAAATTACAAAGAAAAACTCTAGACGACTAAAATTACAATATATTAACTCACCCTTACAGACACGTCACAACTCGTGGAGCTTTCAGAAAATTTCCACTTCCAAGGTTGTGAATACCCCAAGAGGGGGGCGTTCATGTGGACTCTTCTTGTGAGCACGACCCCATTTGAAGGGGTCCAACTGACTTGTTCCAGTTGGCAGCCCAGGAAGTATAAGGCCTTCAGTTATACTGTAAATAATCTAATGCACTGATTTATAGCATCCCAGGGCTTTTTATTTTAGCTCTTTGATTATACAGTTTCCTCCTGTTGTCCTGAAGTTAGGAGCTTAGGTTTAGGTCAGATTTTGCTTTTTCCACCCATCCTGAAGTCTCTTTATTCTTTATTCTGCAAACCGTGAGGACATAAATACTTTGAGGGCTGAATCTTCTTGTTTGTTGGAGCAGGAAACGTTTCTGGAGCTGCCAACAGAGGCCAATAGAAAAATGCTTGTAAGACCATGTTTGTCAGTGCAAACGCAATCTCGGTCGGAGCTCACTCTCTTTAAACAGATTTAGAAACAAAAGCATGAAGATAATCTCCTTCTACTACGCAAAAGCATCTGTACTTGGAATAAATAAAAAAAAGCTTCTTAACGCTGTGTGGTGCCATTTTTTAATCAGAACCTTCAAGAGATAAAAATGAAAAAACAGAAACAGATGTTTAGTGTCAGACCTGCACTTCAGCCAGATGGATTCATTTATTGGTCACAAAGTAAAAATAAAGGTTTAATAAAAGCTTGATTCCCCTGCAGGAGATCTCAGGAACTCTTCTTTGATGGTGGTGAGGTCACATGACTCTGTGTGTGCGATTAGATGAAAATCTGAAAAATCCTGCACCTCTTTGATCAGCTGACCTGCAGCGCTGCGGGTCAGCTGCTCAGCAGATTGTCTTCATGTCAACGCGGCTTACTCTCCCACAGCCACGTCACGTTTAACCCCCATTAACACCGTCTGCTGTGGGCTGCTGCAGGCCTGAAGTCAGACTCACAAACACGCCAACAGGAAAATATACACTGAAACACTGAAGCTGTGATATTCGGTGCTGGGACCTGCACAGATCCAACAACTCAAAACATTTAAAGCTGCTTCTTTTTGTGCCTGTCATGTGTTGAAATATTTTATATTGTTCATTGACGTTTACATTCGAGTCAGAAATGAGTCAGTTTTGCTCAAATTAACGGTAAATGACTGCATTTTATCCAAAGTGCTTTACTGCCACGCAGGGTGCTGGTCTGACCATCCGGATCAGTGTGGGGTTCAGTGTCTCGCCCAGAAACTCAGAAGTATTTCTAAAACCTGAGAGCTATTCTGAGCATCGCAACAACTTCCATACATATAATTTTACATTCTGTCTGATTAAGTTTTAATTGTGGTTTATCACATAACAGGCTCACTCTTGGGGCCATCCTCTGTAAGAGCCTGTAAGGGCAAGTTAAAGCTGCAATAATTATTTTGATGACCAACAAGCTGTTTGTTGAACTTGTTGGCAAACAGCTGTTTATTTCCACCTCCAGCAGTCACAGAGCAACATGATCCTTCATGTGGAGTCGTGTTTGTGTCACCTGATGAATCTAAGTCCAGTATTTCCTCTCTGTTAGCTCTGTGTTTGGTCTCCACCAGCTGCTGAGGGAAATATCTGGCTCTTTAGCTGCTGAACGCTGCACTATGTTCACCAGCTGATCTCTAACTGTGTCTGTCTGCTGTCTGCTGCTGAGCAGGTAGTGGACAGGTGGCTTTTTACACCTTCTTCTGTGGTGTTGGTGGTGTTCTAGTGGTGTTCTGGTGGTGTTGGTGGTGTTCTGGTGGTGTTGGTGGTGTTCTAGTGGTGTTCTGGTGATGTTGGTGGTGTTCTGATGGTGTTCTGGTGGTGTTGGTGGTGTTCTAGTGGTGTTCTGGTGGTGTTGGTGGTGTTGGTGGTGTTCTGGTGGTCTGGTGGTGGTGTTGGTGGTGTTGGTAGTGTTCTAGTGGTGTTCTGGTGGTGTTCTGGTGGTGTTGGTGGTGTTCTAGTGGTGTTCTGGTGGTGTTGGTGGTGTTGGTGGTGTTCTGGTGGTGGTGTTGGTGGTGTTCTAGTGGTGTTCTGGTGGTGTTGGTGGTGGTCTGGTGGTGCTGGTGATGGTCTGGTGGTGTTCTGGTGGTGTTCTGGTGGTGTTGGTGGTGGTCTGGTGGTGCTGGTGATGGTCTGGTGGTGTTCTGGTGGTGTTGGTGGTGGTCTGGTGATGGTCTGGTGGTGTTCTGGTGGTGTTGGTGGTGGTCTGGTGATGGTCTGGTGGTGTTCTGGTGGTGTTGGTGGTGGTCTGGTGGTCTGGTGGTGCTGGTGATGGTCTGGTGGTGTTGGTGGTGTTCTGGTGGTGTTCTGGTGGTGGTGTTGGTGGTGTTCTGGTGGTGTTGGTGGTGTTCTAGTGGTGTTCTAGTGGTGTTCTGGTGGTGTTGGTGGTGTTGGTGGTGTTCTGGTGGTGTTGGTGGTGTTCTAGTGGTGGTTCTGGTGGTGTTGGTGGTGTTCTGGTGGTGTTGGTGGTGTTCTAGTGGTGTTCTGGTGGTGTTGGTGGTGTTCTGGTGGTGTTCTGGTGGTGGTCTGGTGGTGTTGGTGGTGGTCTGGTGGTGTTGGTGGTGTTCTGGTGGTGTTGGTGGTGTTCTAGTGGTGTTCTGGTGGTGTTGGTGGTGTTCTGGTGGTGTTCTGGTGGTGGTCTGGTGGTGTTGGTGGTGGTCTGGTGGTGTTGGTGGTGTTCTGGTGGTGTTGGTGGTGTTCTAGTGGTGTTCTGGTGGTGTTGGTGGTGTTCTGGTGGTGTTCTGGTGGTGGTCTGGTGGTGTTGGTGGTGGTCTGGTGGTGTTGGTGGTGTTCTGGTGGTGTTGGTGGTGTTCTAGTGGTGTTCTGGTGGTGTTGGTGGTGTTCTGGTGGTGTTCTGGTGGTGGTCTGGTGGTGTTGGTGGTGGTCTGGTGGTGTTGGTGGTGTTCTGGTGGTGTTGGTGGTGTTCCTCATTATTACAACAGGCAGTCTGATGTGATCTCTTCATCTCCAGTTGAGGATGTTTTATTTCTACATTAGCAGAACATCTTCTGTGCAACTTAAAAAGTGAATGTGAGAAAACAGGCGTGCTTATTGTCATTGTTGAAGCGACACTGAATCTTCTGCATGGCAACCAGCGTGCAGCTGCTGACCCAGTTCATTGTGACTGGCGGAGCTGAGTGGCTCTGAAACAGGCCACATGAAACTAAACTCCACCACAGCACTTGGCCTTCACTGCCAACGGTCAAACACAGACTGGAGGCATGAATCATTTTTATACGCTCTTTAGTTTTTCTCTTTGAGCCCCGGGTGGAAACTCAAGACAGTTCATTCATTGCCAGACTGATGTCCTGCAGGGTGCGCACTAAACAAGACTTCTGTGATCTGTATCACAGCAGAAACACACTACTGTACAAACTCACACGTCTCTTGTTTCACTGACAGTTGAAGCAAAACTGAAGCAAGACACAATCACACAGTCACTGATGTTTCCTAACACAGAGCCTCAGGCAGGTTAGTAGGTCATTCAGCTCATGGAACCACATGGCGCTCTGAAGTCATCTGTCACCAATATCCTTTCTGCTAATGGCAACAAACACACATATTTCTTTAGTTTAGTTTTATCCTATTTACTGCATATTTTACATTAGCGCTGCTTATTTTTTCTGTGCCACAATAATGAACTTGCAAAGCCTTGAAGCCTGTTTGAGAGACTGTACGTAGTCCATCATTGATAACTTCACTTCTGCTTTGATTTGAAGTTATTGCTGCACGGGCTTTTAAAACCAGTCTAGGTCTACAGCTACAGTACAACTGTAATGTGACGTTGACAGGAATAAAAGACGTGACGTGATCGTCAGTGTGATAGATTAAGATCAAGATTCACCTGTCAGTCTTTTAAAGTGTAACTCCGCCCTCAGATTCAGCTAGCACCCTCTCTCTCCCAGCAGATTTAAAACATGCAACACAACACCTGTAGGGGGCGTGGCCTCGTGGCTGTGTAGTGTGAGGTCAGGGGACGGGGGGAGACTGACTGACACTGATTAGAGTCTTTTTTTATATAAATTTCATGACGTAGACAGGTCCCAACAGGTCGACTCTGTGTCCGCGTTGTCCTCTCAGGTTCAGGCTAATTTAAACAGTAGATGTCGTGTTGAGACATTTTCAACCCATGAAATGCAGATTTTTATACATTTGGTAAGAAATGTCAATATTAACAGCAGCATTGATGTTGAACAATTTCCTTAAGGTGAAGAAAACATACAAATATTTCTTGAACACTTTTAAAAGTTGCAGCGAGAGACTGCACCTTATCAAGAGGATGCAAAATAGTCAAATTTGCAAGTAAATAAATAAACATTTGAATGAAGAATTATATTACGTAATCATGTGCAAAGAACTTCAGTTACATTTCAGACTTACAGACTGACAGTTCACATGTAGCTCCAATCAAAAAGGAAAATCTGTCCTGACATTAGAGTATTCATACATACTTAGTCGTTAGTTAGAAAACTCATTAGTGATGGAAAATCTTGTAAAAGTGAAATTGTGCAGCTGTAAGTAATAAAGCCGACAGGACTGGCAGGAGGTGAGCTGATGAGACAGACTCACCTTGTCTGGAATATTTCCTCTTTACAGCACGTTGAACCTTCATGTGGACTCTTAATTAATGTTTCCTGTTTTCTGGGATCACAGGAAACATTCGAGGAGGAGAAACAACGTGGTTTTAATAAATGTTGCCGTCTTTTGTGCTGTGAAAGTTAAATAAAGTACCCCGTCTCCTAGAAATTACCACAGAAGAATTACAGCGTTGTCATTATATTTCTAAGCAAATATCAGGACATTTTTATCTGTATTTGTCAGCAATTCTAACTTCTCCTATGAAGCAACTGGTCTATAAACAGTTTTTACATTTAAAGATATATGAAGGTACACTTACTCAAAATGTTGACCTGATGATGATGCTAGTTATTACAGTTCATCCTGAGGGGAACATGAACGTCTGAACCACATTATATTTATCACTATTATTATTATTATTATTATTATTATGAAGTCATAGTGCCATTTAATACAGCGATAATGGTAATGTAAGAAAAGACTTTTGAAACATTATAAATGAGCCATATAATACAAATAACTAATTGTCCTATAAACTCATTTTTTACTTATTTTATTTAAACATCAGTTGATATAATTCTAAATTAAATGTACCAGAAGGAACCGAAAGGCTTGTTTTCATGTTCAGTGTTTCCATCGTAGAAAAGGTTGAATATTATGTGACAACACAAATAGTCTTTGCAGTTATAGACATTTTGACTGGAGGTAAATGATCCCATTGATCAACCGCTCCACTGCCTCATAAAAACGGATGACGTCACTTTCTTCATATTTCAGGGCTCCATAATGTTCTCCATAATGTTCTCCATAATGCAACAAACTCCTATTGATAATCGAAGCCATGTGGATTTCCGCAGCTCCTCTCAGGTTACACGGAACATTTGGAGCCATCAGACAGCAGGATCACTTTCACTGCATATGTTCGTTAGATAAACCATATGTCCACCTTCCTCGATAAATTACAATTCAAAACACAGAACAAAATGATCTGTTTTATCACATTTACAATTTAGGAAATAAACTCATTACACCGGCACTGGTACTGGGCGCTGACAACTTGGCCGACATGTGTCTCTATCTGTTATATTGGACTTGCAGAAGTATAACAACGATCTTCAGGAGAGGGCAAATGCACACTTCCTTTTATCGAGAGGAGAGATAAGTTGATAGTAGTGTCGGTATCCCACTAAACCATCCGTCCCATCCTCGATAACGGCAGCTAGAGTTTGGGTTGTGCGTCAGCTCACTCTGCTAGCATGTAGCGGCTAACTGTCCAGCGGTTTTCTCCATCCTTCGCTGGCACATAATAGGGAACACGAAGGTACGTCACTCCGTGCTGCATGTTGGGACGGGGGCCACCATCTTGTGAGAAACGCTCTGTTAGCGGTGCTGGTTACCTGCTCACCTTTTTGTTTTGTTTGGCTAAAAAGTTGGTTAAATCGTTCAAATCCGATGGAGAAGGGAAAGAAAAGGGACACTACCAGGAGAAATTGAATCGTGATGCCAAGCAACGGCATTTTAGGCAACAGCATAGATCCAGAGACTGGACTACAGACCCCGATGCACTACCTCCACTGACGTACTTGGACATGAGACTGAGTGCATAAACTTTGCGTGAGTTTGAAAGTTACAAATCCCCCAAAGCTCATGAACAATTTTGCAGCGGCTGAGTGAAAGATCTGCTAATTCACACTGCGAGAACTCAGTCATGACAGTACTCACAACAGTAAGGAGTCCAAATATTAAACCAAACAAAATACAAAACTTTCAAAAACATTCAGCTCTGTGATTATTTTGTTGAGTCATAGGCAGTAGGTTTGATCAGTCGCATTAGGCTATTAATAAAAAAAGATTTGCTATAATCTTGGACCTTGTTAAAAAACAGGTTTACAGGTTAGTCATACAGTGCCAGCATAAAAAGGTCCTTTATAGGTTTAGTGGGATCCCGTTAGTTAACACGGCGTGACGCCAACTTCACATTCCCTATAGCCACTACGGCACCACTTAGCTGACATTAACGAGGTAGAAACAAACACATAGTCGTACTTTAAGGGTTGCAAAATAATGGCTGCTTGACTTGGTCCCAGATGGCGGGGATGGGAAGAACCATTCGCACACACATCTTTCAGGGGGTCGTTAAAATCTAAAGGGCTCTCCATCGCTGTCACATTGACCAAGTCTGTTTTTAACACAGATGTCAGATGCAGAAGTTCTTCTACATGCACACTATGTGGCCAAAAGTATACGGACACCCCTGTCCTCATACAATTGTGTGCTTTTGGTCTGGGTCTGTTTTTGGGCCCCCAATTCCAATGAAGGGGAATCTTAATGCTGCAGCAAACAATTAATAACAATTTTTTTCGATTAATTGATTAATCATTTTGTTTATAAAACGCCAGAAAGTAGTGAAAATGCCCGTCACAATTTCTCAAAAGGTGACATATTTAAATGGCTTCTTTTGTCCAACCAACAGTCCTAAACTTATAAAAACATCACTACTCGTGGTCAAAAACATTTTAATCTACAGGAGGTTTGCTGAGCATGTAACCTACACATTTTATCAGCCACATCCTGTTTCACATTTATACAGTCAGAGTGGGAACTGCCCAGTTACCTCCACAC
>VMKM01003607.1:0-32469 GCA_008360985.2 Macquaria ambigua | reverse complement strand
AGATTGTATCTTAATGTCTTTAAAAAGTTAAAACAGCAAAGCATAGTGATCATTTTAATGGTTATATTTTCTCAAAGCTGAACTGAAAAAGTCAACACTGACTTGAAACACAAGACTGGCTGTGCTCACTTTTCCAATAATCCCCTAAATTCCAGATAATCCTAATAATCATCCATATTATTCTTTCATACATGTTTTCAACTGACGATGTAATAATGACATTTTTCATATTCTTACACATTACATTATTGCTCATTATTATTATTATTATTACTTCATCATCACTTAAAAACATTTAATAACACTCGATTATATAACAGCCCCCAGTTTTATAATCTTACATTTTGACATATTTCTACATAACACACTGACATTTTAAAACACGTTGATACAAAGCAGTCCCTGCACTCAGAAACCTCCACAGTAGATTTTTCTGTAAGCTGATCTTTTCTCATGAGGTAAGTCAAATTACATACGCCTGTTTAGACGTTTTGATGATTAATTAGTTCCACAGTGCTAATTACTGCTGCACCTTTCAAACAGTCATGATGTTAGTGTGCTGCAAAGAGAGGATTAACTGTATTATCAAAACCAGACAGCTCCCTCTGATGTCCACTGGAATTAAAGTCCATAAAATTATCAAATAATAACAATTATTCCTTCATGTTAGATTTGAACTTATTATGTAATAATAAACTAATCAGGGATGTAAGTTATTACATTCCTCATTGATTAATATTACAATACTATTATTAGTATATTATGTTACATCACTTATTAAGCAACAATTTGTAGTTAATGTCACAATAAACAGTTAAAACTACATTTTTTGACTCGGACATTTTCCAACAGTGTGTCAAGTTTTGATTTAACAGAACTGTAAAATAAAACCGTTTGAGTTCGTTTCATCCCTGTGGCTCCCTACTGGAGATTTATTCACTGCTGTCAATCATTTTCCTCAGTTATTATCTCGAAAAAAAAATAATAATAATGTACACTCACACTACAGATCCATGGTTGGGTGTTTTGATCATTAATGAGTTGCACGATGCTAATTGTTGCTGTATGTTTGAATCAGTCATGCTGTCAGCTTGCATGATGTGTCCTTAATTCCAGCCCGCACGCTCTTATGCCATGCTGTCTGTGTTGTGTGTGTGTGTGTGTGTGTGTGTGTGCGCGTGTCTTCTTCTCCCTCTAGCCTACATCACTGTAACCCCCCCCCCCCCCCTCCTCTCCTCTCCTCTCCTTCACACATACACACACCAGTCCCACCTCCCTATACCCAAACTACAGTGAAGCCCATTCAACCGATTCTCCGCAGTGCTGAAAGAGCAGAGAGAAGTAAAGAAGGAGAAGGAGGAGGAGTGAAAGAGGGGGAGAAAAGAGAGGAGAAGAGGGGAGATACGGGGAAACACGAAAAGGATAGAGAGTGTGTGAGGCGAGAGCAGGAGAGAGGGGGAGTGAGTGAGAGAGAGAGAGAGAGAGATAAGGGGGAAACTGCAAATTTGGTGGCCAGGCTTCCCAGTGCGCACAGACCTCTCGTCGGCTGCACCGTCCGAGCAGCTCTCCGCTCTGCAGGGTGAGTAAATCTTCTGCTGCCTTATTTTTAACTGCGCCTTACCAAACCCTTCATTCCACCCGTGCATCCTTCATCATTTCACCTCACCTCCTCCTCCTCCCCCCCCTCTTCTCACATCTGTTTTAAAGCCACTCGCACTCTTTGGGGCTTGTTGAGGCGAGCTCCGCTTCTTTGGCTGCGCACGTCAGGACTTCTGTTTCGGCTGTAAAATGATGCTCATGCATGTGACTGTGTGTGTGTGTGTGTATTGACATACAATTTTAGCCTCCCTCGACCTCCTTTAAAAAATAAAAAGGCCAGGGATGTTATAAGAGAGGAGCCTCAAGTCTCTCTGCTCTCCTCGGTTTGAGGAGAGAGGAGATGTGCGCTGATTTGTTGACAGCCGCTGAAGAGTGTGTCTGCACGGCTGTTTTCCTGGCCTGTTAGCGGAGGAATGTACTGTACAGTGATTAGTGTGGCGCATTTGGAAGGAGTGCGCTGTAACACTGTACAGTCAATATAGAGTCTGGAGAACGGCACAGTAAAGCCGCTTCCCTCCCAGCAGCGCGTGGAGGAGAGGGGGGGGGGGTAAAGTGTGTGTGTGGATGATGTGATTGTGTCACTACAGTACGTGTGTGTGTGTGTGTGTGTCAGAGAGAAAGAGGAGAGAGGATAGGGAGGAGAGACCAGGAGTGGGGCAAATGTGTGAGGGTGAGACGTGTGCACATTTGTGTGTGTGTGTGTGTGTGTGTGTGTGTGCACTCTAAAAACTCTTGGCTCCTTCTTCTTGGGGAACCCATCCTGTGATACTGTTCCAGCAGACTGCAGCACTTCTTATTGGGTCCATCTCTCTCTCTCTCTCTCTCTCTCTCTCTACTTACATACATATGCATAATGTGTGTGTGTGTGTGTGTGTTGTAGGGAGGAAAAAGGATGAAGAGCAGAGTGAGGAGTGAGAGACGGAGAGGAGAGCTCCTTCTTTTTCTTTTTAATTTCCAGCTATTTCCAGTCTGCATGCTGGTAATTAAAGTGAACCACTGTATAATACTCTGTTAAAGACTGCAGAGATGTTCCTCCTGAAAGGAATACACAGTGCAGCATATAATGACATGTAATATTAGTTTAAAGTAGACCTTATGACACGTTTGTAAAATATGAATTAATGTCTCTCACATATGTATATCACAGTGGAGTGACTAAACCAATTAGCTGTATGTGAAAGCTTCTGCATTAGCTGTTCTAATGCTGCATTCATGTCATGTGTAATGGAGGGAAGTGACAGAAATGATTCCCCATGGTTGCATGGGATATTCAAGATGGAGACTGTCAGTGTTACCAGTAGTAAGTGTTTTACAAATTGAACAAATTGTTACCTAGTGTTGAGCTGTGGAGGAGTGTTAAATAGTGTGCATTTACAGCATTAGCATTAAATATGCAGTTGCCTTAATCGGTGGACTGATTGCTGATTGAGAAATCCATGTATGTTTGCTTTGTAGACATATTTGGATATATCAGAGCTTCAGTGATGTGGTATGTGGTATATGGTAGATATGGTAATATGACATGAATGCAGCATAAACAGCCTCTAATGCACAATTATTTGATTTGATTTTTCTTTGACTTTTTAGCTGACTGCTTTAAAACATTTCTAGACCTCTTTTTGGGGGCTTGCGTAAAAAAAAATTAAGCGCAATTAATCCGTTGAGAAAGGTAACCCCAAGTTTGAAACTTGGCTGGCTAAGAGGAAGACCTTGCTTGAGTGGCCTTGGATGAAGATGGATGAATATTTGAATTTCCTGTCGTGCGTTTTTTTTTATTTCTGGCAGCAGCAAAATCTCTTTGTTTGGAATAAGCTGTAGAACCGGATAGTTAGCGGGAACGGTAATAGCAACCACCCATAGATGAACATGTTAAGGTCCTGCCCACATTGTTGAGAGGTGATCTCTTGGAAATTGCACCATGGGTACTTGCCCTTTACTATAAAGAAAAAAAAAACACTTGCTTACCCCTAACTACAGAACACATCTAATATAAAATGTTTCAGACATCTAAAACCTCAAGTACTGTACCTCAGAAGGTAGAGCGGGTTGTCCACTGATCACAGGGTTGGCGGTTCGATACCCACCTCCTCCTGTCCACATGTCGAAGTGTCTTTGGGCAAGACACTGTCCTCCTGGTTGGCCAGCACCCTGCGTGGTAGCTCGCTGTCGTCGGTGTGTGGGTGTGTGCGTAAATGGGTGAATGAGCAAAACAAAACCTTGTAAAGCGCTTTGGATAAAAGCGCTATATAAACTTAGCCATTTACCATTTACTGTATAAACATCAGGGATTGGTGTCAGTCCCCCAGAATCAAGGGCCAAGGAGTCCTTAATACTGCTGCCATTTTGCAACAATCTTCCAACAATGAAACAAGAAGAGGAAACAGAGATCAGTTCTGTTGATTCTCGACAAGAATAACTGCTCTTCATTATCAGTACTGTGGCTTTCTCCTGCAACACCTGAAGTATAATGTCCAGCTGCAGTTAGTGCACAATGACAACACAATGTCACAATGGACAAGTACAATTCAGGAAAAACATAAACTGAGGTAGAATTAGACAAGGTAGGTTGAGGGAAAGTGGGTTTACCTTTAAGCTTACAATGTAGTATATGCCTTGAATTAAATAATTAGTTCCTCTTGAAAATATGAGTGGGGCATTGGTGAATTCATGCGAGCTCAAATGTCCTGTGCAGTGGGTTAGAAGGTCAGGTAGGTGCACTGCAGAGATGTTTACAGATCTGTACACTGCTTGTATTAGACGTGAGCTATTATCATCGTCAGTTGGCGTGCAGCTCTCTGAAGTGAAGGGAAATGAATCACACACTAACTTCAGTTGTTTAAACGGCTGATTGATGGTGTGAGTCACCAACAATGGCAGGGTCAGTGCTTCATTTCCCACCGGGGTTACTCAAGGTACTGGAAAGTCCTTGAGATACATTTGTCCACCGGAGAGATAACAACACGTCTCTGCTGTCATGTTAATGCCTTGTGACTCCAGATTTCATATTTTACAGCAACAGGATGATTTGGTTGTGACAAATTACCGACTCTTTAAGGTTGATGAAACCTTATCCAAGAATTTAAAGAGTTTAAATTGAGCCTATAACCACATTAGCTCTGTTTTTATTCTCGATCTCGTCAAGGTCAAGGAAGTCTAGAGTTCACCTCACCGAGGAAAAATCAATTACAAACTAGTCACAAGTCTGGCTCTGACTTGTTTAAGCCTGAGCATTATTTAAATCCAAACTTTCAAAGATATGTTAATTGTAGATATCCATATTTCTGTGTGTTAATTACTGAGAGCAGTCAGGTATCAAAAACAAGCTTTACTGTTAATAATGAGACTATTAAAGGAAGAATGCCTTTAAATTCAAATTATACCATTGTACCAGACCCAAATTAAGAATATTGTGGCACAGTGCAACTAAAAATAAAATGGAAAGCTACACAGGGACAAAACCTAGTGACAATCACATATTTCACATGATTTAATGTCTCAGAATGAAGAGCTGTGATTCCATTGAAGCAATGACAGTCGAATAAAAAGAGGAAAACACAAATAGTATTGAGGAGAAGGCAATAACCAGGGACTTGTACAGACTACAGGAAGTCCTTGGAGCCATACAGCAATGCAGAAATGGCCGATTGAGTTTGTCCAAGGAGATTGTGTCTGCTATGTCTTTTAGTTCCAAGAGTCTTAGATTACCCATCAGGGAAGCATTGGTATTTCTTCAAGCACTTAAAGCAACCTGTGGTATTTTTATATCTTTTCTGACAAGCGACCTCTTGTGGCTGTGTTAATAATCACTGCTGGTTCTGACAAGCAATGGCAGAAGTAGCTTGACAAATCTGCATAACCCCTTAAGCATGAGGTTGGGGTGGATGGTTGGGCATGCAAAGCGTCTGACTCAGACATTAGAGATTGCTGTTTGCATCCCGTTTCCTAACTGTCAACACTGATTTCTTATAACCATGACCACAGTCTCTCTCCTAATCTTGACCAAGTAGTTGGCTAAACCTAACCAAACCTTAAGTACAAAGGTGGCAGATCAGATAGCACGTGAATGTTTTTTTGTGACGGTTTTGAAGGCACTGACAAATGATGACGTGACCTGTTATGCTGCTAAGGTCGAAGGACTTGCTGAAATCAGGGGTTCAGTATGCTTGAAACAAACTTGTTCATGTCGTCCAAAAACATCTAAAGACAAAAGTGTTTTTTGCTCTAAAAGGCCACACTTGAAGGCAAGGCAAAAAGCCTGTCAACATAGCATCATACTGCCTTACCGAGCTCTCTCCAAGAGCTGTGTGTTTTGTGTCTTTGTTGTCTCAACACAATTAATCCTACAAATGGGGATAAGGGAACACACTTTCTTACAGTCCCTCCTCAAAGGCATTAATAGTGCAGCACTCAGTTGGTCAGACAAAAGCTTGAGAGAAAAAATCAAATCCTGCTTATTTTCTCTCCTCCGCACACCTGGTCAGTCACTGCATGAAGGAGGCAGGCTTATGGGATTGATGGTTTCGTAAAGTTACAATAATTGTCAGACGTAGCCCCCAATTCTGATGTCGGAAAGGTGCGAGGGGAAGGGGTTTCCAATGCTATTCAACGATCTGTTTGGCGCATGCTGACTCCTGTAGACCTACTTAACGCTGTCAGATTTCAGAGTGGTTGACTATTTGTTAGAAGTAAGCAATTGTCAAAATCTGCCTTTATGCAACCGGGCCCAGACTCACCTATTTGTTCGGGTCCTTTCAAGCCGAGAATCAAAACCTAAATAAAAAAAAAAGAAAATCAGTGCAGTCAAGTGGAAAACAAGGCTGTTTTTCCCGACAAGCAGACATTATGGTGATGCTAGCTTTCCACCCAACAGCAGGGACATATTTTCAGTGTTTGTATCACGCACAGTTAAGGTCAATTCCCCCTCTGGCCAAAGCCAAATGTGACCTCAAACTCAAATTATACAACATTCAAACTGAGTGAAGGTGAATGTGTGTGTGTGTGTGTGTGTGTGTGTGTGTGTGTGTGACACTGGGTGGTGGAGTTTTCTTTTTTAGGCTTTTGTGAATACTGCTCTGCACATGTACAGGCATGTAGGATGTGTCACACTTAACACTGCCTGCCTGCCAGCCTCGGTGCATGTGTGTGGGTGTGACGTACAGTATGCGTGTGTGGTGCAAGGACTTTCCTCCGTTTTTGGGCCAAGGTCTTTCCCTGTAAGCTCCCTTTCCTTTTCTTCTCCTTCCCTCTGTTATTCTCCCACGGTATCTCTGCTTATCTCTCCCTCTGTTTTATCTACCTCTCCTCAGCACATTAACAGACAGTCTACTGCAGGCCTTCCCTCGTTTTCTCCAGTGTGTGTGTGTGTGTGTGTGTGTGTGTGTGTGTGTGTGTGTGTTTTCTTACCCGCCGCATAAGCTAATTATCTTTATCAGTCCAGCAGTCATTCTACAGACTATAGGACGAGGGTTTGTTTCCCAAAGCTTTCATCGTCTTAAGTACCGCTTTGAGAAATGAGAGTCTTCTTGCAGCTTCCAGAGACATGAACGTGGTTCAGCATTTGATTTGTGATGCTGTTTTTAATACTTTTAATGCTAGTTTTGGGCATTTCAGAATCAAATGTCTTCTCTTGAATAGCCCCTCCTTAACTCTTCTTTCTCTGCTTGTCCTTTTTCTTCTTCTTCCGTTTCTTCCTTTCTTTCCTCATTCCTTACAAACTTAACTGTTTTCAGGATTTGGTTCATTTCACTATTCTTCCATAATCCCTTTGACCACTTCTTATGTCCATCCTACCCCTTCCTTCCTTTTTCATTCCCTTTTACAAATTAATCTGGAGTTCTTTCATCCCATAGATATGTGTGACCTACCACTCCCCATTCTTTCTTCTTTTGTTTCCTTCTTTCCTTCTTTTTTTATTCCTTCTGTCCTTCCTGTCATCACCCCCTCCTCCTCTCTTCATCTTGTCTTCCATTCTTCCCATCTTTAAATATCCCTCTCTTTTCCTGCCAGTTGGCAGGAGCCCTTCACTGCTGACAGAGGGACATATTGCCCTCTCAACAGAAAACAACCCCCCGCCCCCTCCCAATGCTAGCAAGCTAACCTGGGAACGCCATCTGTGGAGCCCCGCCCGGCACCGTGGGACGTGTAGTTTCGTGATGCTCAGCAGTTGCTTTGCCCTGCTCCATATTGACCCGTTGTTGCTGCAGAGCCCTTCATCTCTGTTTTTTTTTATTTCTTCACCACTTCTTAATTTTGGGAGCCAAGATTTCCATCCTCTCAGGGTGCCTGTTATAGCTAGAGGTTTCCTAGAAGTCATCAGAGATGTATTTAAATATTGATTCATATTGGTGTCAGGGTTTTTGTTTTAGGAAACTACTTGTCCTCTTTGGTGCAGGGCTGCAAGGTCTAAATGTTGTTTTAAAGCTTTCTCTGCATTACCAGCGATGTATTGCTGGTGTTGAGTATGAAATCCTTCTTTATTTATTTAGCTTTTGAGTAAAAAGTAAATCAAGGCAATCAATAAAAAAATTCCTCTTATGCAGCTCATATATCCACATATAAACTCCTCTTCATGTCATTAACCCCCCAAATTACAGAGGACATGACCTTGGTGTGTTCAGTGTTATAGCTACAGCCCTGCTTTGGAGCTCTGTTATTTGTCTTAATGTTGTTTCATATGAAAGTGATGATTGCCCAACCTTTTTATAGCTACTGTATTTATCTTTTAGCAGAACTGAAATAAAAGTTAAAGCCTGTGAAAACTCGGTTTAAAATCTTAAATATTTCTCTACATTATTAATGTTCTAACTAAGCAACAATCAAAGTAAAGAAAATCTTTAGGAGTTATTTCTGAAGACTGAACACTGAAAAAGTCTATTTTTCTTCATCTTTGGGTGTGGTTTGATCAGATTTGATTGACCGTGACCAAACGACCCAGCTGTCATCAGATTCTTAATCCTGATTGTTGCACAGAAATATGTAACATCAACTGTTTCCAACTGAGCCCCACCAACTTCAAACCAAGAGCACAGAGGCAAAAAAAAAAGAAAGAACTGTTGTAATTTAAGCAGAAAATAGTGTGTTTCAAGTAGGATCACGTCACTCATAGTAAGAAGCTGATTGAGAAAATAAGTTTTCGAAGGCCTTTAAAGCTTGAAAGTTTTTAACAGACTGAAAGTTACACAGTGATCCTTTTCTTATAATGACTCATTCACCACCTTTTTTAATGTGTCCAAATCCTAATTAATCCCATATTATTGCCCCATTTTCATCTGATTACCAATTTAGTTCAGTCCACCTTTCTGTGTGCCTCAGACAGGGCTACAATTGTGTCTTTATTCATTAAGTGAGACGCACAATTACCAACACAAACCCACCACAATAATCACCAATAAAGAGGCTTGTTGATAGCAGATAAAAACCACCTCTCAGACTGTACTGCACAATGGGCTCTTTATTAAGTAAACGACCTATTTCCAGAAATGAATTCATATGTACAAAGCTCCTGATTAAGGGAACTTATTATCACTCCTACACTACATCCCTGCTTTAATGCCTTAATTAGCAACGCACACTCATTCATTAAGTCAGACTTCATTGAGGATGCTTCTAAGCCTCCCATAAAATTAAACAGAATTAATAATGAATCCAAATAAAAATTTAAACAGTGCTGAGGACCATTGTGTTGAGCCTGTTGCTTTGTAATGAAGAAGCTAGAAAGTGGATTAAATTTAACCAAAGGCAATGTTCATTTTTGCCTTGGAAACTATGCTGAAGGGGCACAGCTGACTAGCTAACAATGCTTCAGGTCTGTCATTATGTAAAGTCATTCAATGTGCCGTTTATTTGGACGGTTAGCAGAGAAAACAGATAAATATTCAGATGTTGATATACAAAAAGATGATGAGCAGCAGCAAGAATAAAGATAAATCAAATGAAATGATTGGCCCTGCTGAAGTGAAGTTGACCTCCCCTTCCCTCCTGAAGGGAAACTCACCTTCAGGAGAAGAACCTATCACAGAAATAAGTGTGTAAATAACAGATGTTTACTTCTAAAAGTATGTGGTACAGCAGTCTCTCGTGTTCAAGTCAGCAGCTTTGTTGACCTAACTATCCACCCCCACCTCCTTCCTAAAAGTGGTGCTGTAACAACATCATGCTATACTTCAGAGTCAACGCTCAGTATTCACGAGGCTACAAGAGGCCCTTGTCAGGTGAAGGTAAACAGGTCTTTTAACAGTTTGAACAAACAAAGACAGTCTCAACATCGTACAGAAACTGGGTCGAGGAAACATCAAGAGGGGACATTCTGAAACCTCCATCTCCAAGATCTAAAATAGTGATCACCACTTGGCCTTTCCACTTTCAAACACAAACATGCTAATGTAAAAAAAAAAAAATAGCGCCAATGAAGGCCCAAAGAGGAGGGCATGTCTGGCCAAGAGCAAGAGAGAGAAAATGAATGAATGACAGAGAGGGTGTATTGTGTCGTGTTGGGTGCAGTGAGGATTTCAGCACCACAGTGGTGGACAGCTCCCCAGCCTGCTGCTCACTACTGGACTGGAAAATGTTTCTCCACTCACATTTCTACAGTGACACACAGATTTATAAAACATAGAGCGTGTTCAATAAAAAAGCAAAACTTACAGTTGCTCTTCTTTATTAACTAATTACTAACCCTGTTCTACGAATGCTAAATATTTGTGTCACAATTTTTAATGGAAACACACTTTGACTTTATTTTATTTTTATTTTCATTTATAAAAATATTTTTTAATCAAAATAGATTTGAATGGAAACATGACCACACCCTTGCCTAAAAATGCATAAAAATTTGCTCTTTCCAAAACTTTCTTCCTTCCTCTAGCTCTTCATCCTCCCATTCTCTCCTCCCTTTTTTCATTCTCAACTTCTTTTCCTTCCTTATTCGTCTTCCTTTCCAACCTTGCTTCCTTCATACCTCTGTCCTCTTTTCCTACTTCCCTGTGTACCTTTTCATCCACCTTCCTTTCTTCCTTTTATCAACTCCTTGTTCCTCCTCTTCCTTCTCTTACTCCCCTCTTCCTCCTTCCATCATCCTTCCCACTATTTACATTTTACTCTGTTCTCACTTCTCCACTTTCCCGTTTCTTTCCTCCTTCTCTCTTCTACTAAATCCTTCCTCACAACAATCACCTCCTCGACTTTCTCTTCCCACCTTCCCTCACCCCTTCTTCCCCACATCATTACCTCTGACTGTTTGTTCCTAAGCACCAGTGCTCCATTCATCTGTAATTCATTACATCGCTTCTGCTCCTGGATTCTCCCAGCACACACACAGAGTTAGTTAGCGGCTGGTGTGACCTGGGAATTGTGGTTATATTCTCAAGGCTTAAACTACAAAGAGAACCTCATCCCAGCCTATTTGTTGTCAGCTATCTCAACAAACACAGGCCTGGTTCAGTTTTGTGTGTGTGTGTGTGTGTGAGTACAGAGCTCTCTATAATACTTGGTGCACTGACCCATTACAACAGTTCTTGTCCTCCAAACCCACATTTTCTTCAGACCTCCGTCTCTCTGTAGTTTTAAAGCCACAGTTCAAGAATGACTAAAACATAAACATGACTATGGCTGGACAGGATTTTATTTTTGATGTTTGTAGATGCATATGTTGTGTTGTTCCATCCGAAGCTGAACATATTTTACAGTTAACATGGTTCCACACATTGAGGCCGAATCAAACTGTCATTTTAGAAAAGATAAAACTGGAACGAGAAATCGATGAGCAGGTCAGCCAAACTACCTACTTTTCTGAAATGATTAATAATAGATTGAAAGTCTGTGCGAGAAACTGAAAATGGCCATTTAAATCAATGGTAAACATTTTTAAATGCTCAAGTAGTAATGTTTAAATCACTTTAGAAAACAGGAAGACTCATCAACATAATATATATTTTAGAATTTAGTGCCATAGCTCCTTGAACAAAAATGGTGAATATTGAAAGTACTACTTTTTTCACTGATGTAATTGCAATACAAATATATTGAAAATGTGTGCATTTTTAAACCTTGTTTATTATACCTAAAATACAGAAATGACAGCATGCACACAAAGTCTGTAATTTTGTACTAATTTGTGTTAATAAAACTAAATTGAATACATCAGTGAAGGCACTTCAATTTCCATTCATCATTTACTGATAGAAGAAATATACATTATGTTGATCAATTGATCTGTATAAGTTTATTACTCTTTTTTGTGTAACTTATGTCTCATAGCCTACAACAGGTACAATTTTTTTTTTCATAATTATTATACTGCCCTACAAAGCCAAAATGCAGAAACTACATATTAAAGCTAAACACCCAGCCAGCAGCAGTAACTGCACTCTGGTTTGGTAATCTCTGGTAAACTCTGCACTCTCTGCTGCTTAGAGACAGCTATATCAAGGTAAAACTAACTGATGAGCTAGCCATGGCTAGCGTTAGCTAAAGCTAAAGAGAGCTAACCGAGCTAAACTCCTGCTGAATGTTTAGCAGAGTAACAGTAACTGCCATTTCAGCTTGTGACTGTATAGTGGAATTTATGCAGTGTGGTTTTGTTAAGCTACCTTTAATCACACGTTTAAATGTATTAAATTGTTTTATAATGTATTAGATTGATTTTAATATGACAAAAAAAAACTTTATTTTCTTAAACTTTTAAAAATGGACAAGAAAGCTGAAAGAACACATTTTGTTTGTAGATGTGTTAGATGTGTTTGTGTGCATTTTCTTCTTACATTCGCTTACAATTATCCATAGACAGACTGTAGTATCTGCATTTGTAGGTTAATACAGTATGTAGATTACATGGCTATAATTTGTTTAGAGGGAAACAGTCAGCTTAAAATGAAGACATTACAACCTGTCTATGTGATCCACAGTTTGCAGCCTGAACATTTGAAACCCTTTTGCAATTACTGCTCTTTACCTTCGTAGGGCAGCACAGTTTTGTGCATTTCAGAGAAGTACAGTAGTTACATGAACAACTGGATCTCAAAATGTAACAACGTGTACGTCTGAAAGTCATTACACTATGTATGTTTTAGTCAAGAGAAACAGCATGAATTAAGCAATCTGAAAGGCCACAGTTACAGAGACAGTTATCTGAGTCGTGCAGGTCCTCAGCTCTGTCTCTTCTCTTAAGTGGAGGATGGATTTGTGTGTTTTGACTCAGCAGTGCAGAGCGTCTGACTGCCTCTCAGGTTGAGCCTGACATTTCCAGCACTAAGGCCGATGCTTATTTACACGAGCCAAGCACAAATCATCTTTGTCTTATTCAGAGGATGTGACTTTCTGAGGCACTGACGTCTCTCGGAGTGTCGGACGTCTTTCATTGACGTCTTCATGTTTGACTCTGCAGACAGGAGAAAGTCACGCCACTCTCTCTTTCCTCCTACTTTCTACGATTTTACAACAGGCCAACTTATAAAACTCTGACTGTATGCTCTGCTGCAGTTTTGTTTTATTTGGGGGATTTGTATCGAGCTGTAGCCCCTGCTTTAAAATTCATGTGTTGCCTGAAAAAATAATACAAGTTGTACTGTCTGGCTCCCACCACAAACACACACATACCCTTCTTATGAGTTTTAAATATTTATAACTTATCCACAAGTATTTGAGACTTTTACATGCTCCTTGGTTAAGGTCAAACCAGAAACCTCAACTATTTTTAGGATCAGACCTCCTCTTTGCACATACACCACCACATACCTGACGTGTCTGCCATTATCTCTGCAGGGGATTTTGATGGGTTCACCCGAGGCAAGGGGTGTTTTACCATATCAAATATTTGTGCCGTGTGACTCACGTCTGAGTGAGCGAACCCTCTCTGACACCGCTGAATGTGCTCTGCAGCGTTTCGCTTGAGCGATGAGGTCACTCCTCACTCTCTTCCCGCCCGACGGCGACTTTTCTTTTTGCCTCTTATCTGTTCGGTTCTGATCTTGTTGGCCGAGTTCATTTTGTTCTCGGCTGTTCTCTTATCGGCATCGCTCCTCTCTTTCTCAGCCTCATAAACAACATTTTAAAAGTCACTGAGCCTCCTTCGACATCCTGTTCTGAATGTCATTTATTGGTAGTAAAACATGAGAATTAGTTTAACTGTAAATATCCTTTTAAACAGGCAACTGTAAAAAAAAAGTTGATAACCATTCTCCTGTCTTCATATGTCTATGCTTTACATATTTATTGTTAATTTATACACAGAAGAGGACAGTTGATGTTCATTTCTTAATGCATTGCAAACATAGCATGTGCCCTAAAACCACAAATATTTCTGTTATACAACAGCAGGTTTGCTTCTTTACAAATGACATCATCTAAGTTATGACCTGCGATCTTGAGCTGCTGGAAATTTCTCTGATTCTGACTCTTCTCACGCTGAGTTCAGTTTCAGTCAACAAGTTGACCTGTATGCTCTGTCTGGAGTTTTTATGAACACTGTTACGCTGTTTTATCTTTTTTAAAGTCACATTAAACCTCCCCTAAAACCTTAAAAAAATGAAAAAGCAAAAATGTTGATGTGATTCTGGGTCTCAGCTAGGTGTGTGTGTAGGTCGGCTATTCCATGTATGTTACCTCAAAAATAAATAACACTGTATGAGGCAAAGAAAGACAAAAACAGAAAAAACAAAAGGCTATGCAATCACAGCTCAGCTTAGGCTTTGCTAAAAGTGTTGCTAAAAGTAGAGTTTGTACATTAATTACTTAAACTTAATGTGTCAGTATTTCCGTACATCTTGTTTACTCACAGCACTGCAGACAATTTGTATTTTATAAATGCACATTAAGCCCACGGCGTGTTTTTAACTGAACTCTATTAACATGGTTCAACTTCAGCTTTAATTATTAGTTTGCACCATGGCTGCAGGTGATGAACTGCATGTGGCCTGGCTGTTAATATAATTATATACAGGCTCATAGCAGAGACAGGCAGGTTATTTGACTGAGACTGTAAAGTAATTTATGTTCATTTGAAAATAGTTTTATTGGACAAATATGTCAGACAATAATGTACAATAAAGGATGTCTGAGAGAAGGGTTTTTGGATTTAGGTGCTTGTTTTTGTCCAGTCCACGTCTGTGTTTGACCAGAGCAGAGCAGCATTTTGGGTCTGTGTTTACAGTTTTTGGTTAACACCCGAGCAGTCCATGATGTTTTACGCCTGCTTCACCTGCAGAGACCACAGCGCGGTGAATGTGACCTCCATTTTGACTGGATGGATGAGGCGCTGTGTGTGTTTGTGTTAGTGAGATAGAGGATGTTTCTCAGTGTGTCAACAGCTGAAATGATGCATGGCAGTGTTTCTGCCACCTAGTGAGTGTCAAACTGCACTGCATGTTACCTGGAAGCCTGACAAGCTGGTCTGGCCTGCTGGAGAAACAGCAGGGGCTCATTAGATGATCACCAGATACACCAGCGGTCTGTGATCATGGCCAAAGTTATTATTTTGGTTGTTTAGAATGTACAAAACAAGCACTCCTAAAGATTTAAAACATTTTTTGACCCTACCAGAATTCATTCATAATTTAGCCATTTTAATGAAATGAAAAATGACTGCTGGCTATTTGCCAAAGCATACCAAACAGTACAGCTTTACATTTTAATGTGATTTTCTCACCTTCCAGGACCAGTCAAAATCATATTTTTGATTTTTTCTTTCGTCAAAGATTCTTGCTGTTTTTAGCAAACGGGGATTGATTATTGATTCATGCCTGCACCCAGACTTACCTCTGCTCTGGGTGCAGGCATGAATAAACTCTGACATTTCTTGATATATATCTACTTGTGTCTCCCAGAAGAAAAATATTTGAGTCATATTCTGTCATTCTTGAGCCAGCAGGGCTCCCATTCAGTGTAGTTTCAAAGTAAATACTCATTCTTTTTCTTTGCCCTCTGTATTATATAATTTGCAGTTGGCCAACTCATTGTTTTCCATTTTGTCTGATTTTATTCTTGGAGAATTCAAATCCTCCCTCTCCTCCTCCTTCTTATTCCATTATGGTGAGAAGAAACTGAATATTTGTTTCCATCCTGAAGATGCACTGAATATTTTCAGTTGTTTTCTCCAGAGAGTTGCCCTCCTCACTGATATAATATGTTTGATCACCTGATAAAGGTCTTCCTCCTGTACTTCTTGTGTCAGGGCATCCTCCTGTTAGCTCATGGCCTCTTTCTCTGCCTATATTACATTATGTTGAATGTTGGGCTTGAGCTGGCTCAAGGCCTGTTTTCCTTCTTAAAACCTTTTCTTGAATTCCCATAATTTCTTAAATTCAGAGCATCATTCATCGTCTCACGGCCTCCTTCTCTGCCTTGTTGTTGATTTTCAGGTCCAGGTTCAGGTGTGAGCAAAATGTGTTCTTTATCTCCCATGCCTTGAATTTTACCGGCACCTCATGCTTTTTACAAAAGCTTTCAATCATATTCTCTTGATTTGTTAAGAAAAAAACAGGATTGGTATGAGGAGCTGTTCAATGCTCTAATACTGTAAATAATGATGGGAACTGGATTAGTTTGGTGACACTGGAGTAAGTTTGATATTTTCAACATGGAAACGGCTGAGTTCGTCCAAGGTTGTTCTCCTCTCTGCTTTCATCTCCTCTCCTGTCCAATATCACATACATATTTAACAGCTGAAGTCAATGAAAGTCAACAAAGATTTAAATCAGAGGCTCCTCACCCTCGTTTTCGTACCTCCCTGGTTTGCTTGTGCATATTTTAAAATGTAAAAATCAATAAATGAAATCAATCTTTGTCCATCCTCTTGTCACCTCTTCTGTCTCACATCTTGACATGTTTTTTTGTTTTTGAATTCCCCCACTTCTCTCCTTAAATAAACTGAATATTTAATCCCCTCTTTCTATCCAACGAATGTATGAAAGTTCCCCTTCAGCATGCATTCTGAGTCCACATCTGATCAGCACCATTGTTGTCTTTTTCTCTGCAGATGAGTTCATTCAGCACAAGGGCCCTGACGCTGCTCTCGTCGGTTTTCGGGGCCTGTGGGTTGCTGCTGGTGGGCGTCGCCGTGTCGACAGACTACTGGCTGCTGATGGAGGAGGGAATCGTCCTGCAGCAGAACCAGACCACCGAGGTCAAGATGGCGCTGCACTCGGGCCTCTGGAGGGTCTGCTTCGTGGCAGGTTGGCAACAATTTCGTGTCTCTATCTGCTGATTGTGTTGAGTTGTTTTGTAAGGCATTTTGAATGATTTATTGTAATTTCCCACATTGATTTATCTTCATCAGGTACTAATGCTAATTTAATGTGTTGTGGAAATTATCAATATTTTATTTTGTATCTCAAAAATAAAAATGGTTCATATTAACCAGAAAAACCCTCTGCAGGGAAAACCTCCGAAACAGCATGTAGATCAACATGTGAGGCCGTTTTCACAATGTGTTTGTTTGTTTGAGTCCCTCTTTAACATAACCTTCACACTGTTTATTGTTAGTTCAAAGTTGGGGCTAAGGGCAGTGAAATTTTGATCAATTCATCTCAGTGGAATCATTGATGGATTCCTTTGCATATGTCAGTTCTGCACTGAGCTTGACTTGCAACAAACCGTCTTCACAGAGTTGACTTTGGAGGCAACGGAGAGGTGGAGAGTCCAAAAGAAAGGAAGCCATCATATTATCTGTGTGTTGCATACAGCCGTGCTCCCCCAGCGACACACTCCTCCACAGAGAGATGCAGCATGGTTGCAAGCAGTCATGAGCCCTGTGGTCAACAGCACAAAAACGTTAGCTTGAATTAACTTACCGTCCAGTTAGCAACCGAGAGCACAATGAGGCCCTGTGTGAACATATCAAAGAGTTTATATAGTTGATGTATCTACTTATCATTTGATTTTTTATTGTTTGTTGTATTTGTCCAGTGTTTAATTTCAATTACTAGGCAATAGGTGTCACTGTCCATTTACTTTAATGCTGTTTTCATACATGTGTAACTATGGCGACAAACCTGCTCTAGGGGTCATTGCAATAGAGGAAAGCCCAGCACCGCCCACTTTGCAAGAATGTGCTAATTAGCCTCGCTGTGCAAGAAACACATGAGCACATACATGTTTTCCTGTGAGAGTGCAGACTGACAGGAACTAATCAGACCACTTAGTGCAGGAAGACTCAGAGGGTCAGATTAAAGCTTTTCATGTCAGCGTGACACACCACTGATTTTTAATAGTACACACTTGTTGATGCTGTTGAGTTGTCAATCACCGGCATTAGATGACCATTATAACCCTAAACCCCTGGCCCTAACATCAGATCTAATGTTGGATGATTCATAGCCAAAGATTATGTTTAAATTGCACTTTTTACGTTTTCAATAGAGAGTACACAGACAGTGAGAGAGTCCGTGAAGAAGCGTGTCACCTCTGGTTGAAAAAAAACAAAAAAGATAAGTGTTCATTCATGCATTCAAACACACACAGCAGGGTGCACACCGCAGATACATAGTGATACACAAATAACCGTCCTTATTGCAGTAGCTGCCTCTGTGTCTCGGGTCATGATGATGTGGCTCTGGGGAGGCGGCCATGTTTGTGTTTCCCTGTTGTCTGACGCCTGGTACAAAAGGTCAGAGGAGGGAAAACGCTGGTGGCATTTGGAACAACGATGAGTGTGTGTGTGTGTGTGTGTGTGTGTGTGTGTGTGTGTGTGTGTGTGGGTGGGATAGAGAGAACAGGGAAAGAAATCATGTGTGTCTGTACGTGTATGCATCATTTCGTTGACATATTTCTGTGTTTATAGAGTGTGTGTGTGTGTGTGTGTGTGTGTGTGTGTGTGTGTGTGTCCTCTCTGTGCCTATAGTTTGAGGTTAATCGTCGTGTCTGTATTCAGCTCCTCTCTCTCTCAGCTCAGACCTTGTTTTCTCCTGAACCTCCTGACCTCCATCTGTCTCTGCCTCTAATTCACTTTTTCTCCGCCTCCCTGTTTCTCTCTTTTCGTCATCTCTTTTGGGGTCTCGCTGTCCTCTCTCACCTCTCTTTCCATTCGTCCTTTCTAAATCTCTTTGTTTGTCTCCGCCGTCGCTCAGGCTCGCTCTCTCTGTCTGCCCTTTCTGTTTTTATCTCGGTTTTTGGTTTGTTTGTTTATTTATTCTGGTTTTCGTTCCTTATGCAAATATTTCCACGTTGCTTGTGACCCAAAGAGGACCCAAATATCCACCACTCATCTCTCTGCTTTCCTCGCTTGGTTCTTTCTTTCTCAATCTGTTCCCTTTTCTTCTCCCTCAGGACCAGAGAAGGGCAGATGTGTGGCAGCAGAGTATTTCACCGAGCCAGAGATAGAGATCACAACAGAAAATACAGCCAACATACTCAGTAAGTCACCCCCCCCATACATGAACATGTAGATGAAATATTAAGTCCCATATGACCACATAGGTTGTTTGTTCCTAACCCCAAATATGACCCACAGGAGCATTTCCTAAATTAGTGACAGATGACAGGAGATATGACTCCCAAAATGACATAAAGGCGTACCAGACCTTCGTTGTCATGGTAACAACAATAAACATGTGGTTAACGTTGTGAAGCGGTCGCAGTTTGGTTAGGTTTAGGCACCAAAAGTACTTGGTTGGATTTAGGAAAAGATGATGGTTTGGGTTAAAATAAGTACGTTACTAAGTTAAGTTTCGTAACTTAAGTTAAAATAAGTCAACGAGCAGCGGCCTCCTGGGTGAAAGTGCACACAATTTCATACAAGCATTTGTGCAACTTCTTCAGGTATACAAGGCAAACAGAATGAAAGAACACTTAGAAGATGTAGATACAGATATTCCAGTAATTAGGGGCATATTTCCCCAACACAGGATCATACACAAGGTTATTTTTTTCATATGGCATATACAGTCCACAAAACTTGAGGATAAGAAAAGAGACAGAGGCTCTTGATGTCTTAAACCACCTGTGAAGAGCTTAAACTAAAAACACCAAATAAACCAGATGTATTTCTGTTTTACTCCCAGTCTCTCTTCTACTGACAGGACAAGACAGCAGTGTAGTTAGCGTATAGTAGGTGATCAGGTGTCATTGATTATCCAATCAGGCCACTGTCTCCACCTGCCAACAAACACTCCAACCCTGTGAGTCTAGTTGTGAGTCTAGTAAGATTTACTTAAAATCCCAATATCAGTGGAAGAAACTATTTTCCATATAAACTATTTTTTTTTCACTAAACCCTTCACAGTCCACTCCAGAATAATTAATATGGAACCTGTGTTGCTATCCAGTAAAAATCTTGAATTCTTTGGACAAACCTAAGGAATGAATTGAGAACATTGATCTGCTTCTTAAGGTAAATAAACCATATTAAAATAGACACTATAGAAAAGCTTCTTTGAACTTGTCAAGAACTTTATATTATTTTTAAAGAACCCTGTGTATACTGAACATATATATGTTTTTGGTCAAACAGTATGAATGTCGGGAGCTCGCTGAAGTTCCCCACTGAGCTGTTTTGTCTCTGAGCTGTTTTAATGATTTAAGATGTTGACACTGTGAACTGGCTTCAAAGTGCTCTACCAACGCAGTTTGTTCTGTCTCTTTGAAGTAAAGCGCACACTGTTGTCGGTGGGGACACCGGGGGGGGAGACATTTGGTCCGTTTAATGCTAGATAAACGTCCTCAGGTAGACACACAAGTCATAATACTGTAGTGGCACCGTGGGAGAGGTTTCTGCTGCCTCGATCAACGTAACCCTGAGTGAGCTCCAGCAGACCTCTGGTTGTAAGTATGCAGTCAAGATGTATACGAACCTGCGTTTCTCAACGTATTAAAAAAATATATACAATCCTGTCATCAGAAAAGACATGTTCTGTTATTCTAACTGTGGATATGAAGCCTGCTGTCCTCCTGTCCACATGTGGAAGTGTCCTTGGGCAAGACACTGAACCCTAAGTTGCTCCCGATGGACACCAGCACCTTGCATGGCAGCTCCGTCACCATCGGTGTGTGAATGGGTGAATGAGACCAATCTGTAAAGTGCTTTGGGAAAAGTCCATATAATTCTCTCCACTTTTCAATGTCATGGTTGTGATTAGCTAGGAAAACACTTGGTGTCAGTGTCTCCAAATTCTTCTTCTAGTAAGCTAAAATGCACTTAACCTTGCAACACAAAACATGTTTGAATTTATTTGTAGGTTCATATAAAGACTCTCATCCGCGTAACGCTCTAATAACGGCTGACAAAGTTAACAACTAGCTGTTGGACATAGTAGCATTTAGCAGCCAGATATTTCTCTCAGGATTTGGTGGACACCAAAACAGAGCGAAAAGACATTGAACTACAACATATTTAGCATAAGTTTGTAAGTTGATAATACGTCTATGTCGTGCTTATAGCTTGTTCCGTTGCTCCCAAGTGACCAAAAAAGGAATTATTGCTGCTTTAAGAACTCCAAATGTTTCAATATATTCTGAAGAGACCAGTGCTTCAATAGTTTTCACTGCAAAAAGTTAAAATTCTCTGAAGTTTGGAATAGGAACCAAACCATCTGGTCAAGTCAAGAACCTTTATTGTCATTGTCCCACTGTGCAAGACAACAACACAACGAAATTACGATGGCACTCCCTGATGTTAACTACCTAACATCTAATAAGTGCATGATGCAAGATATCTGTGTACAAAGTAATTACACATTTAATAGGCTGAAATTGCAGATTTTGGACTTACCAGGCAACGATCTTAGCAAACTGTGAGGAATGATTTCCTCTTGTAGCCAATATTCTAAACGTTTTGATCAAAAATGAAGGTAAATCATTTTAAACCCAGCAACATTGTAAAAAATAAAGCACCTACCACAAACACAAAATAACCATCTTGATGACTTTTAAAATAAATTTCATTGCACAAGACTCATAATCTCCTCACGAACACACTTAAATGTAATATTCATAGTTTGCTCAAATTACTCACGCCTTTGCCTTCAACAGTTCTGACACTGTAGAAATAACTCAAGAATCAAGTTGATAACATTTTTGAATTATTAAAAATTCTCAAGGTTTCAAGTTTTTTATGTTTGCTGCATTTTAGACTTCCAGTAACAAAGTTGGCTCTTTAAAGGGGTGAAAATCTTTCAATCAAATGTTTAAAACGCGTGAGAATTCAACGTTTTGGCACCAGTCTACAGCTTAATTCATAAACATTTTATCTCCTGCTAATCTCTGCATGATCTGGTTTTTAATCACGTCTGTCCGTCTCTTCCTCCCTCTCCCTCGATCCTCCCCATCCTGCAGAAATGGTCCGAACTGCCACTCCCTTCCCCATGGTCTCCCTGCTCTTCGTCTTCACCGCCTTCGTCATCAGCAACATTGGACACATCCGGCCGCAGCGCACCATCCTCGCCTTCGTTTCTGGAATATTCTTCATACTGTCAGGTACCGTGCACACGGAAGGAACATGTACACTACAAACCTGTTTGTCAAAGAAGAAAGTGTGTGAGGATACTGTACATGCTCAGTTTGAACTCATAAAAGACATCCTCAGCCCCTGCACACTAAGTCTTGTTCAGTTCATACAGACCTTGTTTTTGTGCACGGAAACAAGGTTTGCAAACAATCAAAAACTCACAGAACACAAATTTTATACCCCTTGTGGAACGACTCAAGGCTGTTCTTGTCACGGTTTGTTTCCATATTTTCCAATTATTCTGCTGTGTGTTGTTGCAAAGCAGCCTGGGAGACAAAGCTCAGTACATAGCTGTCAGAGGATCTGTGGATGGATTGTCTTTTTTTTTTTTTTTTTTCTAGAAATAAAAAATGCGACTTCCATAGTGTATTTACGCCAAAAGTAAAATCAAGTGAGCTCCATCCGACTAATTGGACATATGCACCTCCTGTGTGGTTACCGGACATACCCCAGCAGTTCTCAAAGGTTTATGATCAAGTGATTAAACCTGACCGTGAACTCTCCTCTGCTGCTCGCAGGTCTCTCTTTTCTTGCCTCGCTTAAAATTGCAGGCTTCACAGTTTGGCACGATGATAGTGAAGACTCAAAACTCGTCCTGTTACTACAGATAAAAAGGCTGTAGGAACAGCGTTATATCAGAGATTTAAGAATGGCTGAGGTGACAGTTTCTGGTATTACTTTCTGACCTTCCTGTCCACAAACAGCCTTGCTGCTTTTTTTTCCTCAGCTTTTTTGCTGATTGTCTTTAAGGAACAGGATGTATTTGTTCAAGTACAACCAGATTACACTACAGCTACACGTTATATTACTACGATATATTCTATGTGTGCAAATATGAGTTCGTAACACCTTGTCAAACAGCTATAATAATCCTACTCTAATGCAATAAACTGTCATTTAATCAGTGCAAAGTGTGAAAAACAAGGTTTGCGATATAAACACTGTCCAGTGTCTGTAGATGAAGAAAGAAAGCAATAGAAAGCTCAGTAAAGCATTTACTTAATGATTTGTAGGTCAAGAGACATTTAGGTTGGGGTAGAAATGGGCTAAATCTGACTCAAAATCTAATCATTTGCAACAGCAAATATATTTTGGTGTCTTGGTTATTATGTAACCAATAATATTGCAAAAATATATACATATACTGCTGTCTCATTCCCAATTCCTTCCAAGTGTCAAGTCAAGTCAGTTTTATTTATATAGCCCAATATAACAAATCACAAATTTGCCTCAGGGGGCTTCACTCTGTACAGCATACGACACCGTCTGTCCTTAGACCCTCGATTAGGAAGAGGAAAAACTCCCTAAAAAACAAACCTTTTAACAGAGAAAAAATGGAAGAAACCTCAGGAAGGGCAACAGAGGAGGGGTCCCTCTCCCAGGACAGACAGACAGACATGCACTAGATGTCCCGTGTACAGAACAGACCAACATAATATAAAATTACTGTATGGACAAGCTATAAATCTGTGGGTGGGACAAACCTTTTGGGAACAAGATCGCAGTGTTCTTTCTGTGCAGGTAATTGTTACCCAGCACCTGCATGTGCTAACCTGAAGGATGACATGGGATGTGTTGACCATTATAGGGAGTCACACTGTCTTGATTTGAAAAAAGGTTGATACATAAATGTACTGTGTAGGAGACAAAGTTGGTAAAGCTTGCAGGATCGAATCCTGTCTGTCTGAGTGATGAAGACTCTCTGTTACCTAAACAACCATCGCTGCAGGATCTTTGGGAAAGCCACAGAACCGTAGTTCATCAGGACTGTAGAAGCAGGCAGAAAGGCCGGGGTATGGTATAAGACCTGTGTGAAAGTGTCGAACTCCTCCCTCACGTGTCGGCTTAAATCACATGTTAAAAAGCAGCAGAGCAGAAGAAGAGAAGTGGGCTTGTTAAAAGCCAACATTCTTCAAGGTTAATGATAAAAAGACAGCTCAGTGGATGGAAGACTCACTCTGCAGCTCTTCTTTCCTTTTCCCAGGTGACAGCTTGTCAGACCTTACCTTGTTCTTGCTGCTGGCTGAACAGTGAATAGGATTTAATTCCAAATAATTGCTCGCTGCTGTGGAAGCTGCAGGGCAGCAGTGATTTGATGTTTCGCTGCAGGCTTTTGGTAAAAAAAAAAAGTTTAAACTTAATCCAAATAGTCTGGAAAGCGACTTTGTTGTAGCTTGACATTTCAATCAGAAAGGCGGTAATGAGGAGGTTGGATTTCTTTAGGATGACACCTTCTTGGTCTGAGCCAAAAATCTCCCATTATCTCAGTGCAGTAAGTGGACTGGACACCAGCCGTCAGTGCAGTCAAGTTCTATTCCAGCCACGTAGCTGAAAGCCTCAAGTGAGTGGAAAGTTACTGGATGAAATGTTTGATCACACTTATTCTCTTTATAGACCCACATGGCAGGCTATATAAAAAAGAGAGACTCACCTTCCAGTGTATTAAATTCATCCACATATTCATACACAGTACGAGAGAGTAGTAACCGAACCCGACCCGAGCCCGATGCAGTTAACGTAAGCTGAAGCAAATCGAAATGCCTCCATATGCACGCAAACACTAGTTCATCAGGAGTGTAGAAGCAGGCAAAAGACATGAGTGCGCGAGTGGAACAATATGTTCCTGTCAATGGTTTCCAAGATTCAACAGTCTGTGGCGGAAACATGCCAAACAAAAACATAGTAATGGGCCAGCAAAAGGGAAGAAGACTGTTACTTAGTACACACTGATAAACAATGCAGGTTTCAAAATGGGCTTGCAAATATTTTATTAGAAAGGAACGTGTTGGTTAGGCCTCAACAACACGCACAGGAAAACACAAAACCAGACACCAAAATCTGCAGACGGAGGGCAAACAGCAATATTCCTTATTGGTTAACATACAGTAACTAGCAAACCAAAATATTGCTGACACGTTTCTGAGAGTGTGCAGAAGTGTACAAAAGGCCTTGTAGTGCAAACATTACAGCATAATACAAGAAACATTTTCACAATAAAATAACACCTCAAGATCTCAACATCAGCAGCAATTTAACTTTGCTTCTGCGTTGTGCTGCTTGGTCAGTTTTGACAAAAGTAATGTATTTAGCCAGACTTTGGCAAAAACAATGATGGGCGAATTCACAAAAGGATTGCACGGCTTTTGCGGTCGCTAAACCTGCACAAATAAGACGAAATTATCCAATACCCAGTAGAATCTTCACACATCTTAAGCTGGGTGAGGAATAACCTTATTTGGACTCGTGGAGAATCTCATATGTCTAGTACAGGGTTAAATACTCCTCGTCAGGAAGTAACCTGCAGAATTGGGTGGCATTACAGTGTTCACTTGTGCTGCTGATCTCTATTCTCCTCGATCGAGCTTCAATAAGTGCTTCCATGTCTCCTGAAATTCCTTTAATCACGAGTTAACCAGCTTCCTGATTCCCATCACAGTTTCTGCTGTGAAACTTATGGCCACTGTAATCACTGCAGCTGACAGTGATTACAGTTTAGCACAGCCATTGTTTAGTAAAGGAGCAGGCTGAAAACCTTTCACAGCCACCTTTCAGGCCTACAGGGTTTTATAGCTTTTAGGTGGAGCACCACCTTCACTATCACTGTCAGAACTGGTCCACCACATTACTCCATCAGTTTACAGTAGGCTTGGAGACAAGCCTGGCTTAGAAAATGTAATGTGATTTTAGTCTTTTCATGATGGGTTGGAATTTTATAAGTCGTTCTCAACAATAAAACTGGTGACTAAAACTCTGTCTGATAAACAAGCTGAAGCTGTGTGACTTTGTCTACAGGCCTGGTTCTCTGCTGATGCTTCGTATTAAGTGAAGAAGACAGAAAAAAGAAAACTCTCTCTCTCAGAACAAAGTTTGCACCTGTAATCCATCTTCCTGTTTCACTGAGGATTAACATTTAACTAAAAAAGGCCTCTCTGTCGCGTCGCTGAGAGACCAGAGCTGTGAGACCTTTCACTGAGCTTCCTGTTTCATTTGGATCAGAGTCGTGTTGGGAAGGAGAGTCAGTGCCACCAACAGGGCGCAGGGTGACATCACCTCCTCGCGTCGCTGCAGGACAGCTGGGTGACGTTTCTGCTCGGTTACCTCGAGTGCAGGGTCGAGTGTTCAGCTGATGAAGTGGTTGTTGGGTTTTTTGTTTTTGTTTGGACCTTGTTTAGTCTCTCTCTCTTTCTCTGAGCCGACAGGATGACATCACCTTCCTGTTTCATCCTCTTTTTTGTTTTTTTGCATGAGGGAGCTTCACCTCACAGATGCTAGCTTAGCATGGTGGACTGCTGACTGGACATTTGGACAGACGTGACAACCGTGGAGTCATGGGAATGTCACCGAGCCAAGAAGGAGAAAAACACACGCATACACATAGACAAACTCATGGGACATGTACACACACATCTGCACATATCAATGTATGTGCGCAGATGAAACACACACAAATACACTGGCACACACACACACACATTAAAACTGATGAGAGGCAAATTGCAAAGCACTTTGTCCACTAGGGTAGAAAAGCACCACAGTCCATTTGCAATTATTTATTTATTTTAATTTTTTTTATTTATTTTGTGACATTTGTTAAATTTATATATTACATTAGTCTTAAATTCTTTACATTATTTATTTTATTTAATGGGGAAAATTATACATACGCTGTGAAAGATTCACATAGGAACACAGGATTTTCAGTTCAGTAAAAAACACTGATTTCACATATTACATAATATTACACAAAACCATTTCACATGTGATAAAATCAATTTACATATAGACATAGTGTATGTGGTTTTTGGACATTTCACATTTCATGAAAACTCATGATATGGTGACAGTTTCCACATGTGAAAGGTCATTTTGACAAAACGTGACTGACTTGACATTTGTTTTTTATGTGTGTTTGTTCATTAAAAATAACAAAAATGTTACCAGTGTGACAAAACTAATTTGACCAGACTGTGCACACACAGAGAAACACACAAAACAACTTTGGCAACATCTTACAAAGATGTGACAGCATTATTCTTATTTTTAGAGAAAAGATTAAGTGCAAAAACAGAATCAGAGATTTTTTTTTATCTTGTCATGTCTGTCTCACTTTAATAAGTCATTTCAACAACTAGTGATTCCTGTGCAGCTTCAGAGAGGAATAAAAACATGTTCTGTGTCTGATGGCTCATAGCACAAAGAAAACTGAGCCCAGAAATCAATGATTGCCATTCCCAACTCAAAATGTCAACACTTTCTGTAATACGTAAGGATTTTTACCAAAGAAGAGAATGTTTTTCAAAGGCAGCGATGCAATTATTTCACACGCAGCACAGAAAAACACAGAAATCAGTGGTATTTTAAAATGATTTTGCAGCAAAAAAACTGCACTGTTTGTCTCACTCAGCATATGTGTACGTTTGTTATGAACGCTGCTGGTCCTCGGTGCACCCTGAGGTTACGACGTGGTGGCTGTGGACCAGCTGTTTCCTCCCATTTCTCCTGTCTGTCCTTCCTCCAGTAATTTCTCTCCTCCAATTCTGTCTCTCTTTTCCCCTCTCTCTCTCTCTCTCTCTCTGGTGATTTTCCCCTCTCTCTCTGTGAATGTGTGTGTGTGTGTGTGTGTGTGTGTGTGTGTGTGTACGTTCATACACATGCAGTAAGTCCAGGAGGCTGCTGCTGAGATGAGCATTCAGCCACAACACTGCCATCTGATGGCCAACAGAGGGAATTACAGCTCAGTCTCATATCTCTCTCCCTTTTTCACAATTAAATCTACCAGTTTGACTTATTCTCCATGTTTAATATAATGGAAACGACATCAACTGAATTTGAATAATTTAAAATAGAGTTTCCAGTCTTTATCTTAAGACTTAAGTTTTAAATCTTTTCTTTATTTCAGTCTCTTTCTGCACTGCACGCTCCAGAGATCACCTGTCAATCAAACAGCATGTGACAATCATTTCCTTATATTTTCTTTTTATGCCTGTTGACTCTCTGTAGGTGGCGCTCTTTTCATTGTCTGGTCGTCCATCTGTCTGGCTAAGACTACTCATACTAACCTACTAACCTCACTTTTACCTCTTCTGTTACATTTAACTTTCAGCTTTTCTTGGAGCCAATTACATTGACAGGCCGATGACACTAGGACCAAATTTAAATATAAAGTAGAGGTTACAGTTACATGTAGTGTGAGATAAGTGCATATTAAAGGACAAATAAAATATAAATTGTTAAGTGTTCAGTCATATGTCTATAATTTAAAACAAAAGGCAATCAAAGGGGAAAAAAAGGATTTTATATTGGTTCCTGGAGGCTGGGAGCTTCTTCTTCTTCTTTTGTTATTCTAAAATTTTACTTCCTGTGCAAAAGATATAAATTCTTCCAGGAAATATGAAAGCTTTTTTGTAACTGCATATCTGTTTTTCAACACATTGTCTGGATAAAGAACAGTAAAACAGAAATGTGTCCATATTAAAATAACACATCACTTATATCCAACACATCTCCTGCATGCCTCGTTGAGGACTGTGTGTCTCCTGCTCTGATTAGTCTCATTTTACACAGCTGCGACACCAAACAGCCTCACTGCTGAACAGGTATTTCCAATCAGGAGCAGATGGTGCTCTGCTAATCTGTTTTCAGATCAAGGTTCTCTGTTTGTTACAATGCAATCACTTGTTTTTCTACGTTGTTGCAAATTATGTACGACTGCAGACAAATCATGGAGCGTTTGTGTTTGTATTAAGCTGTCGTGTCTAAGCATTATTAAAACTGATGTGAGTGGGTTCTGAATCCCACAACGTACAGCATATACAGGTTAAAATTCAGCCAGATAAACACAAGTATGGGGCTCAGGAACATTATTTCAATTCATTCATTCTCATTAGAGTGCACAAGTGCCCATCAGGTACAGTGCCCACAGTATCATCTTAAGCTAGCTCTGCTATGCTGCTGAAATATTACCTGGCTCCAGGTTTGCTGTGTGTCAGTTAGTATGTGGTTGTTTTACTAAACACAAAGTATATGGGGAAATGCACCACTTACCTGAACTAATAAAGGTTTTCAGACTAGATTTGTGCCGCTTTGAGAGGGAGATTAGGTGATAATGCAGAACCCACCTCAAGGCCTTTATCATTTCAGTTGGTATCAAGCTACTGTAGTGGTTGGTAGTTGCCCAGTTGGTAATCCAGCCCTGATGACAGCCCTCCTTGCAGCACAGATGTCCTATCCTTTAAAATGAGTCATGACTTAGTTTTGAGCTCTCAAACATTTTCTAGAAGCATGTGCCGCTCTTTAAAATCTTTAAACCACATTTATGTTTCTACCTCAAAATGTTCTAGCTCCCATTCTATATGCAACCATCAAGGGAATTGATTTATTGTTTCAATGCTCAGTTTTACCCATTGAGTGGAATTGCCCCGTCACAACACTAGCCTGGTTACAGTCTCACATTGAGGATTTGATGGGCTTCAAATACTGCAGGTCTGGCATTGTGCAGTCGAGAAATCAGAGTTTTGTAGGTGGGGATACCTTATTCCTACAGCTACAACTTCCTACATTCATTCAATATAGTGAATTACAAATGGCCACAAAAAATGGTGGCGAACATAGGTGACATTGACGCAAACAGCATTTCTTTGATCATTGTGAAAAACATTAACTGCTCCCAGCAGCCACTACCACCACCACAGCATTAGCTACTGAAAAAGGAGACAATTGCCATGTAATCATTATATAGTAATTGTGTTTACATTCTTTCTTTCAGTTCATAATAGAGAGCAACAAGTGGTGAGGAAGAGTTTGTACTGGAAATGGCTTTGCCAGATCCCAAAATTTGACAAAAAAAGTTTGTCCATGTTGTCTTCACTGTAAACTGCCTCTACCAGCGTGGAAACAGTAGGAACCACAAGCAGACCAGGCTGACCAATCACTGTTGTTGTGGTTAACATGTAGCTACATTTTTAAGGAGGAGCACGTCCGCTCTGCAGAGCCACAGAGCCTCTGCGACACCCTGACGCAGAAGTCTAAATCCGGCTTAACATATTTTCAAATGAAAGTCCATGTAGGCTAGTGTTTATTTATGTCATTTCTGTTTAGTGTTGTGTTGTATGTTAACTCATCAGTGATATTATTTGAGAGAAAATGAACTGTAAGGTGTTTTTTAAAGGGAAGCATCTTTGCTGTGTTTAGTGTGTCAGAGTTTCACTGCTGGAGGATTTTGGAGGTCAGCTGCAGTGGTTAGTCTGTCGACAGGGGAGGAAGCACTGACACACTCCTAATGAGGGTTCACTGTCTGTGTCTGTGTGTGTGTGTGTGTGTGTGTGTGTGTGTGTGAGACTGTCCTTGTTTATCTCTTTACCACAGCATAGCCTGTTGTCGGGGTTTTCTCAGCCTATTTACAGTACAATGAGGACACATTATCATTAGCTATTCCAGCTACAGAGCACACACACACACACACACACACACACACAAATACAAAGAGACTAAAGCTCCATTCAAATGGGATTGGTTTTACAGGGTAACAAGGGTAATGTAACATTAGCCTTGCACCTCCTGGTTTTCTAGTTATTTGTGGTTTGCAGGGTTGTTCAACATTTGTGAGGATAATGGAACAAACAAAAATAATTAAATGTTATAATCTCTCATCCTCTTTCTCCTCACTTGGTTGACCAGGGCTGGCATCTCCAGTGGTCTTAACTGTTTTGTCTTTAGCATTAAACCTCTTTCACTCCGGAAAATGCACCTGGCTGTGACCCATTCAGGACGACCGCTGACACGTCACTCTCATTTGGGGAAAGTATATTAGGCTCTGCCCCCCAAAACACTGAGATGCACACTGAGAAGAGTTGGTGGTTTAAAGAGATTAAAAGTTTCTGCATGAATTTCTCTTCTGTCTTCTTTGACAAGATAGAGATCAGGCTGTTAGCTAACATTTAAATCAGGTGTGTAAACAACAAGACGGTGATGCTTGGCTGACCAGATCCTGCTGTTGGCGTGTACTGAAAGACAAAATCAGTTAGATGTATAAGAGATGGGATTATCAGTTAATATCAAGTCTGTTGAATACTGTTGAAACAGCACACTCATGTCCTGTAGACCTAACAGGTGACATTATTAATGTCGTTGCCTGCTCCTTCACAGAGGACGTCACCTGTCGTCAGCTCGACCTTTTCCATAGCAGACATTTTGACTTGTCAACCCAGGAGAAGCACAGGTGTAAATAATAACACTGACGATGTCCCAGTAAGCCATGTCAGTGAGTGAGCATGCACAATACCAGAGCCCTGGAACTGGCTCACCTAAAGTGAATGTAGCCATCATTAATGTTATCATTTACACCTACGCTAAAGTTTGCTGTGAAAAGGGTCTATAGTGACCAAGGCTACGTTCATATTTTGCCAAAATATATAGCTAAAGAGACTTCTTCTGTTTCAATCCTCACACACAATGAACATCATCTCTCAAGCAGGAGATCTCAAGACTCTTGTAGATTGTAGAGAGAGCACAGAGTTTATGTGGAGGTTCCTAAGGGAGAGCCTGTGTCTGCTCTGGGGCCCACAGTAGGATCAGCACCTTGGATAGAGCTTGTGCCACCTTTTGATTCTTCAAGAGGTGAATGTTTGATACTCAAATGGGAGAGAGGACCTCCTGAGGTTGCAGTATATCAGCGTAAAACCCTCTGTATCTGTAGTAATAACAGTATGAATACTGTATGGGTGTGTTTGTGTGTCTGCAGGTCTCAGCCTCGTCGTTGGTCTGGTCTTGTATATCTCCAGTATTAATGACGAGGTGATGAACCGACCCAGGGAGCCAGAGCAGTTCTTCCACTACCGCTACGGCTGGTCCTTTGCCTTCGCCGCCTCCTCCTTCCTGCTTAAAGAGGTGATCGAGGAACGACACACACACACACACACACACACACACACACACACACACTCTCAGATGTAGTCATGCATGAACATTTGGGTGTACTGCACGCGCACAAACATATGGACAAAGGCAGAAGCATGCATGAATACAACACATGCAAGTAATCACACACTGAATGTGCATGTACTCAAAACACACACACACACACACACACACACACACACTGCAGATGTGTTCAAGTAAACACACAAACGCACACTGAGCAGTTCACAGTGACACTAATATGTACTGATGCTTAACATTTACTGACGCTACCTAACTGACAAGAGTTCATGTGCACAGACACACACGCACACACACACACACACACACACACACACAAACACAGATTGTTTGGAATCTGTCCTGGATGTCAACCAACCACCGTTTAGCAAAACACACTCATGTGCACAAATACACACACACACACACACACACAAATTGCTTGTAGCTTGCTGAAATGCAGACTTATTCAGCTAAACACACACACACACACATTTAAAAAGTGCCTGCGTAGGAGCCCGTCA
>VMKM01003606.1:0-32489 GCA_008360985.2 Macquaria ambigua | reverse complement strand
CCATTGTGAATAGTTTTTCTTGGTATTCCGCCCTCTCGGCGAAATGCTTCTCACGGAGGATCATTTTTCTTTCACTCGGAGTTGAGAAAGGGCAACAACACGCAATATATGTTTAATTTAAGTAATATATTTTGTAGCGTTACGAACTTCTAGCCTCTTGGTACGCAGCTAGTCCAAACGTTCACCACATGTGTGAATGATCGCACATGCGCACTTCGGCGACACCAGCTAAAAACAACAGGAAATGTTTCAAAAAAAAAAAAAAAAAAAAAAAAAAGATTATTTGCGCTTTGTTATTATGTTGTCCAATCTTTTTTTCCCCAATAAAAACAAAACAAATCTGAGAAAAAATACCAGGGGGAGTAAACAGAACAGTACAGAAGAAATGGTAAGAATGTTAACATAAACAATGTAATTAAATTATAAAATAATAGTTCAAATTAAAACAACAGTGGACAATTAAAGAAATTAAAAACATTACACTCGTTTTATTTTTTACTAATTTTATGGTATTAAAGATACAGCTCTTTATGAAAAAGAGAAAAAAGATGCTTTTTTATGTATATGAAATCTAAGATTACCATAAGATGGATAACGTGTGCTTGTTTTTTTATATATATAACATTAAATTATCTATAATAAACCTGGAAATATCTTGCCACAATCTCTTAGTATAATGCCAAAACAAACGTGGCACCGTTTCAGGTCGTGCAGTGCAGAAAGAGCAGAATATATTTATATCATTCTATAATTTTTTTAGTATGTGTGTTACAAGATACAATTTGTGTATAACTTTAAAGGACACTTTCTTTTTCTTTTTTGTAATGAGGTTCTTGTGAGACAATAGCCAAACCTTCCCCCATGGAATATTACTGAGAAAACCAAAATATCGCCTGAAAGCTCTATTATTTTTTATTTTAAGGACTGTAAAAAACAAACAAAGTGATTTTTAACACAAGGTGTCTCCACATGGTGAAATAAGAACACAACATTTACTGTACAGGTTGTGTTTGACTTGTGTCACACTCTATTCATCTCCGTGGCAACAGAGGGCGCACGCTTATTGGCTCAACGGTACTTTTGCGGGCAAGGAACGCGCTGTGCATTCTGGGTAGGGCACTCTCACGACAGCCATATTGCTTAATCGTCCTGGCTGAAGGAGAGAGGGGAGATGAAGGGGATTCGGGGAATAAGTCAGCTATCGGTAAGGGCTCAGCTAACCTGTCCTATATATTTATGCGTCGGCACAGCTGTACACGCATCAGACGTGCGTTTCACTCTTTGCGTGATTGTCGGACGGTGTAAAAATTCAGGGTCGTCCGGACAAGGTGTGATGAAGAGCAAACGAGGAAGCAGTCAGCTGAAGCCTATCGTGACCCTGTGCTTACCTTAACCAGTACTAAACCGACCGATAACGTTACATAAAGACACCAGACAGCTCGGGTGGTTATACATTTAAACTACTGTTAAACTCAGTTCAGGGTCTACAAAATTGTTAACTCAAGGTACTCAACGTTTAAGAGAAGTGAGAGCTAGTTAGCTTCTTGTAGACTTTCTATTGTAACACTAACCTCAGTCATGTAGTGAAAACACACAACTCAACAACCAGAGCACTACATTTTTTAAACATATAAAGAACAAGTTTGTGGTGAATTGGTACACAAAAGGCATTTAATATGCTGAATGATTGAAATACTGATATAGATCTAAAATGATTTGTGACTGATTTTACATTTGCTACACAAGATCCACTTAGTAGCTGAGCTTTGAGCTTTTGATCATATTGCATGATCCTCATCGGCAGATGGAGTTGCCATGGAATTATATATAATATTTACATTTTTCATCCATGTTGGCTTGAAATTCAAAATCCCCATCTGCTGATGATGATCATGTGGAAGACATACTAAAGTAAATAGACTATGTGGTGAGATTATTTTGCCCTATTTCTGAAATCAGTTCAGGGGCAGTTACTAGAACATCAGTTTTTTGTATGGTCTAGTGTAAGAGTTATAACAAAATGAAGAATTCACAAACATACAGTATTCTAACAGCACCAGGCTGCAGTACAGGGTGTCCAGCTATACTATTTGTACTATATGTAAGAAAGTCTTACGGCACTCATTTCACAATCTCTCATGCCTCTGATTTCCTTTCTCCTCAAACTGCCCTTGCATCAGTCAGCAAGCCAGCAACACATTAGTTGTAATGTCCTACCTTCCCATGTTCTCTGTATTTCCAGACAAGGCTTTACGCGACCCAGGCTGCCCGTAAGGTGGAGGTCACTGGGGCCGCCGAACACGTTAAGTTTCAGCCGCAGGATGTGCAGGTCAGTGGTTGTTGACTTGTTTTTCTTCTCCACAGAGACGCTTCTATGCGGCTGCCAGAACAGGCCAGTCCCTTGCCCAGCCCCTGGCTGGCCTCAAGCTCTCTCCAGGGGCTGCCCACTCCTACCAGGACGTCCATGTATGTTGGGGAGTGATGAGGATGGCTGTGCTGGGGTTGGCAGGGTCCAGACAGTGTGGTTTTGGGTCTGAGAATCAAGAAATAAGTTTGTTTACAGAAAAAGACATATGTTGCTTATGTTTTATGCTTTAGCCGTTTTTCTCTATTCATTATGTTCAGTATAAAATGTCAAATCATCTAACTAAATGTCCAAGTGATCTTAGATGACCCTTTAAAAGTGTGAACTGGGGCTTATTGACATGTTTGAACTAAATGTCTATCTATACTTGATGGAGATGATGAAACTAAAGGACGTCTCTTTGTGTGTCCATCTGTCCAGGTGACTAGACTGCCCAGTGGACTGGTGATCGCCTCCCTGGAGAACTATTCCCCAGCCTCCAAGATCGGAGTGTTCATCAAGGCCGGCTGTCGTTATGAGACCCCTGACAACCAGGGGGTCACCCACCTCCTCCGGCTGGCCTCCAGCCTGGTATGATACTGCAAACAGCTGTTAATAATTTAGTATTAATGTGGTTGTTCTTTCTCCCCCAGTTTTAATATAGTATTATTCATACAACTATAAAGCGCAAGGGCAAGAATGTACCCAATGTTTATTTTCGAGCATGATTATTTGCCTTCTGTCTCAGCTTGACTTGGCATTTGTACCTTTCCAGACAACCAAAGGAGCTTCAGCTTTCAAGATATGCCGTGGTGTCGAGGCAGTGGGAGGCAGCCTGAGGTGAGTAACCTCCAAGAAACGCCATAACAAACCATTGAATACAAGTTTGATCAATATTCTTATCTGGATATCTGCACGTTTGTGTTTTTCTGCAGTGTGACTTCAACCAGGCAGAACATGATCTATACCGTTGACTGCTTGAGAGATGACATGTGAGTCTTTGAATAATATCGATGTTGTGATTAATACTACACGAGGCAGAAATGAACCGGCATGGTGATAAAAGAATCTCTAGAGAGGCAGATTATGCTGCAGGAGTAGTTATGTTTTCCCGTTTGATGGCACAACTTTTTCTCCCTCTTCATTGTTTGTCTGCAGTGACACAGTCATGGAGTATCTGATCAACGTGACAACAGCCCAAGAGTTCCGGCCGTGGGAGGTGTCAGACCTCACGCCCAGAGTAAAGATGGACAAGGCCCAGGCTGCACAGAGTGCTCAAATAGGTGGGCCTTTACTGTATTTCTCTTGCAATACACACACAGGCTTATGTTTATTTGACCTGCAATAATCCGACTGTGGATCTCATCCCAAAAATTTTTTGTCCACATTGGTTGATGATAGAGCTACTTACTTTTTATTCTCACTTGAAATCTAAAGAGGATAGCTTAATTAATGACCAGATTCAGACAGTATATGGTATTGCCATGCAGTAGGTGTCGCAAAATGTGCATGCAAAGATGACAAAACATCAAGTTGTTTTATATAATTGTCACCAAAAGTCTGGTCATTTCCAAGTGACAAAAGTAGATGGCATTAGACATGTGCATCAAATCCAATCACTGCACCATACAGACAGATATGATGATTTATCAGTTAAGAAGACTTCAGACATTTTAGCTTTAACATCAGAATTTCTGTCTTTTCCAGGTGTGGTTGAAGGTCTGCATGGAGCTGCCTACAAGAATGCTCTCTGTAACTCCCTGTACTGTCCTGACCACATGGTTGGCAACATCCAGTCTGAACATGTAAGTGTTTTTCTGCTATTTATTCTTTAAGACTTTAAAACCCTCTTTCTAACGTTTGTGTTTTTCTCCAGATGCACCAGTTTGTCCAGAACAATTTCACAAGCTCAAGAATGGCTCTTGTTGGACTTGGTAAGCGTTATTATACCTTTTAACATAATAACACCATAATGATACATCAGTACTGTTTTAACTTGATGTGTTTATATGACGCTATTAATGGAAATGGACATCAAAGTAACTGCGTTATCCTAAATGACCAAAGGATCTTTAAGTTTATGGTGTTGGTCTTTCCTTCAGGTGTCGACCACACAGTCCTGAAGCAAGTTGGGGAGCAATTCCTCAACATCCGCAGCGGGGCAGGCACCACAGGGGCCAAGGCTCAGTACCGAGGAGGTGAGCTGAATCGACGTCTGCACCTTGGTCGCACGCCGCTTGGAGTTTTACTGCAGTTTTAATACTTCCAATCCAAGATAATGTAACACCCTGTATGCCTCCCTGTCTCATCTCCTCCCGACTCTGTAGGTGAGGTTCGTCTGCCCAGCGCCGGCAGTATGGTCCACTCAGCGGTGGTGAGCCAGTCAGCAGCAGTGGGCACCAGCGAGGCTCTGGCCTTCAGCGTCCTGCAGCATTTACTGGGAGCCGGTCTGCATGTCAAGAGGGGCTCATGCACCTCCAGCAAACTGGTCCAGGGTGTTGCCAAGGCAACCGCTGACCCCTTTGATGTGAGTGGTTGTCAGTTCTTAATATAAACTTTTAAAACCGTTCATACACCTTCTCCACAAATGTGTTATATCATAACTGCAACAGTACCTGTAAAAATATTCCCATTTTCTTTTTTCCTGAACAGGTCAGTGCTTTCAATGCAAGCTACTCTGACTCTGGTCTGTTCGGGGTCTACACCATTTCCCAGGCTGCAGATGCTGGCAATGTGAGTATCCCATGGTCATGACAAGAGTCTGTTCATCAGCACAAACTGTTCAACAATGTAGCTGCAGTGTTTTGTTTTGTTTTCTAAATGAAACTACAAAGGGTAAAATGTCTTGATGTAATCTCTATCTTCTTCTGTCTCTCCAGGTGATTAAGGCCGCTCTTGCCCAGGTGAAGGCTGTCTCTGATGGTGGAGTCACAGCTGCTGACCTCACTCGGGCCAAGTAAGACAGACAGACAGACAGACAACTTTGATATGCTTCCTCTTTCTAACTTATAATCTAAATTGTGAATGCACTGAGAAATCATGCTACCGCTACTTTAAGGTCATTACTTCCTCTGTAACATCTGACTGAAAATGTGAGTACGCACAAAGTATTTTGATAAGCAGTTAAAAGAAGAGTTCGACATTTTGGGAAATTCACTTGTTCGCTTTCTTGCCGAGAGTTTGATGAGAAGATTTATACCACTCTCGTATCTGCACAGTAAATATGTAGCTGATGCCAGCAGCAGGTTAGCAGAGCTTAGCTTAGCATAAAGACTGGAAACAGAGGGAAACAGCTAGCCTGGCTCTGTCCAAAGATAATAAGAAATAGTACTGCACGTAAGCCCCTGTGAAAAGGTGAAGTGCTGCTATTACACATTGTTTTTTATACAGATTAAAGAAACGGGATATAGATATATAATGTTAATTTGTGAACTTTAGAGATGCTGGTAGCCATGCTACCTGTTTCCCTCCATTTCCAGTCTTTATGCTAAGCTAAGTTAGCCGGCTGCTGGCGGTAGATTTATGTTTGGTGTACAGACGTGAGAGTGGTATCAGTGTTGCCATCTAACTCTCGACAAGAAAGTGAATAAGTGTATATCCCAAAATGTCGAACTATTGCTTTAAACAATATAACGTACTATCAGTCTGCTGAGAAAAGGTCCAGCTAATAAACATTTAGTAGGCATTGTATTTTTAAACTTGTATTTATTTTGTTCATTTCAAAATGAAAAAATACAAACACAATCTCATCCCTACTGAACTGGTTAACTGACACAGTACACAGATTAAAAAAGCGTAAAAACTGGAAAACATCTCACCTCCTTTTCCCCCCTCATACGTAACATTCAGAAGAAAATAAGTTCAATGTTTCCCTCCTAGTTTGCACTATTGTGGCTTATGATGAGCTTGTGTTTGTTTCCTCTGCAGGGCCCAGCTGAAGGCGCAGTTCTTGATGTCTCTGGAGACTTCAGAGGGTTTTCTGGAGGCCATGGGCACTCAGGCTCTGGCCGAAGGATCCTACACCTCCACTGAGGAAGTCTCCAAAAACATTGACAACGTCTCCTTGACCGATGTCGCCAATGTAAGACATTTGGTTCTTGTCAGTGCTTTGTTATGGTCAGGTGGTTAAAGAAAGGATGTAGTCATATATTACTGATTTTTATTATGTAACTGATTACTTCAGTTACATAATAATGTTAAGATTTGCTTCATTTGCTGTGTAAAAAATGTGTTTTGTAGTTAATAACATTTTTAACTTTCTTGCTATTTATTTCCAGGCTGCCAAGAAATTTGTGTCCGGAAAGAAGACTATGGCATCCAGCGGCAACCTCATAAAAACACCCTTCGTGGACGAGCTCTAAAGCCCTCCTCGTCGCCTCGTACTGTACCTAACTCTGACAGCAAAACAGAATTTGTTTCCTCTACATTTTGACAAAAACGGGAAAAAAAGCAGAGGTCATCATCACCTTTTGAAATGATGTTATTCTGAGAGATATAATGTCACAACACCACTGGGTATTTATAGGTGTTGTAACAGTATATATTCACAATGTCGTGCTCCACTCATCTGTCCACATTGACTGTATAGCTCATGTAACATAATGAATAAATTCTATCTACCTTACAGAGTTTTAAAGTGTTTTGTTGTGGTCTTCTATGTCTCTGATAATCTAAAATGTGTGAGTTTTAGCTTCACATTGGAAACAAAGCAGTAAACAATCCTAGTTCAAGGTCTACTTACTTGCTTGTTCTGGAGCTTTCGACCGAATCAGACTAAATAAGAATGACAACTTGGATGAGAGATCCGAGAAGGGCTCAAAATCACAGTTCAACTGAGCAAACTCAATCTGCTGACGAAGACTGTGTAATAGTCGAAAGCTCCAGAACAAGTGAGTAAGTGGACCTTGAGTTTAGATTTTTTTTTTTTTTTTTTGCAACTTTTGAGTATTCGCTTTTAGAAAAGAAAGGTGCCACTCTCTATTACAAAATGTGCTCAGAGGTGTTTTAGCAACTCCTTTAAATGGTAATTCGTTTGCATAATTTGTGGTGATGCAAAAACTACCAGGAGCGTCGGCTATTTACGGATGTTCTCGCGAGAGTTGTCCCTTACAGACATGGAGACGCGAGCCGACTGAATTTTAGTTTCCATCGCTGAGAGAGGAGAGGACAGCATCGTCCTGCAGAACACACACTCGCTGTGCGTGCAGAAGCTTTTTTAAAGGGGGTAAAATGACGGTATGTGGCATGTGAGTGCGGAGATTTGAAGCTCCAGAAAAGCGCTTTGACGTGAGCATGGGCGGCGTTTTCCGTCTGTGTGCGTCCAGAGGCAAGAAAAAGCTTCCATATGGGGGGAGAGAGCTCGGGGGCTCCATGCAGACTCAGGAAATAAGTCGACTGCATGCATGAATCCGCTTTCACTTATAATAAATCAGCGATTAAACCAAACGATTTCTGCACATTCTCCACGCGCTTTCTGCAAATGTCACCGGGAGTCATCCGGAGCTAAGCGATCCATAAGCCCGGGCAGCGATCCTCTCCTCCTGGGCTGGAGAAGGGCCAGCAGGTCGGACCAGCCTCGGCTGTTGGAGGACTTATGAAAGGAGATATTTTGAGGGAACAGCCTGCATATCTCACCGCCTGGGATCAAACACGATGTGCGGACAAATCGTGGATCAAACCGACCCCTTCACTATCACCGCGGGTTCCCTATAACACTGGATGGGATGACGGGACACGAGATACGGGTTTAGGTCGCTGAGATCTAAATGTCCCGGCTGCCTATAGGTGAGATAGAGGCACAAAAACACTCTGACCTCCATCTGTGTCCACCGACATGGATAAACTCACCGTGATATCAGGATGTCTCTTCCTCGCTGCAGACATCTTCGCCGTCGCCAGCATCGCCAACCCGGACTGGATCAGCACTGGAGACTCAGCTGGTAGGTTATTGTTGGCACTTTGTCCAGAGTTTTTACTTGTTTGTATGGTCACTAATAGGAGGAAAGGAAACTAACCCGAAAATGTCCTCTGTCCATCAACACTGGTTTTAGGAGGCTTTGCAGACAACAGAAGTCAGTAAACATGTCATTAAAGTGTTCTCAGAGTCTGGATAGTTAGTGTTTCCAGCCCATTATCAACAAACCTATTGACAACAGTTGCTCACAAACATTGCTAAATTGTCAATAGAGTGTGTCAGAGTACTGGTCCTCAACCTTTTTGGCTTGTGACCCCTTAAAATGAAGCAGTGCCATTACAGGTTATTATGGCCTTTGTGTGATCATGAGTTGAGAGCTGTGAATTTTCCTTCTCAGATCTTTGCCCCGAAGAGATGAAAGTATCCAGTGTTTCACTAGAAAAAAAGCAGAAAATAGAGAAAAGCAAACCCCAACCAATAAATAAATAAATAAATAAAATTCTGTAACAGATTTCTTTCTTCATCTCTTTAGAGACAGAGTACAGGTACTGAGACAACAAAACGCAGTTTAGCATCTAATCTGAAGTGCAACAAGCAGTAAAGTGCATATAGAATAAACAGTAAGGGGTAGATATGAAAACACTAATAGTATCAACAAAAAAAAAAAGAAACAGTACATGTATAAGTACAAGTAATGCACTTTTGTCATCTGGTGACCGCTCAGATTTATCTTGGGACTCCTTGGAGAGGTTGGGAATCACAGTTTTAGAGGATTGGAGAGAAATGTTACAATGTAGTGAATGTGTGGCAACCAAATTAAAAAAGGAAACAGTAATTACTGCAACACTACAGAGAGCTGATAGTACGAGAAGTATGCAAATTTGTCTCCTGAGTTCAGCAAAAGTCAAGCAAATGTGACCTATGAGCCCCAAGGTTTAGATGCTAAAAAGTGACAATGAACTACGTTGCTCAGTGGCATTTTCTTGTACTGTAACATGTTCAAATGTTCTTGCAAGATCATCTTCTCCAAATTTCATCGATTGTACAGTCAAACCTAGAATGAAAGTGTGTGAATACTGGTGTTGACTGAATCCCACAATTTCTACTGAGAGTCAGCCTCCCTGGTTATTGCAATAGAGTAATATTCAGATGCAAAGTCCAAAAGCTAAACATTGACTAAAACTGAAGCAACAGACAAACAAGCCACTACAGTATATGTGCACAGCTGCCCGAGGTTCTCGTCAGCCTCCATCCTAATGCTACAGTGGCGCAGAGATAAGCACGTAACAGGCGTGCTGAGTGGTTATTATGGGATTTAATTTGTTGTAAAAAAGACTGACTGCAGCTGCAAGCTCAGTACATAACAAGCAGTTTTTTCTTGCATAATTAAACCGTAGTAACCGCACACCAAATCGTCATTGTACAAAATGGACTGAAGTTCAGAACAGCTCACACTCTGAGGGTTTTACCTTCCTGTTCGTCATAGTACACGATGGTGTGAAATTACTGTACTTACTGTACTAAAACCCTTTTGTTCCTGTTTAATTAGCCGAATACTAATTACCTGAAGGGAGGAAGTGTTGTTTGGGAATGAAGATGTGTGACTTAATTAGGCCTCCTGGGAGAGTAATGCTTTCCAACTGGAGAATTAAAGCTCCTCAGGCTCAGTCATGATGTATTTTATTTTGCCTGTGAGTGCTTAGTGTACACGTAGAAGTCAAAAACATAAAGAGGAATGATTGTGTTTCATCATTTTCTCTCAAACAGTGCCTCTGCACTCGGATCAATCTATTTAGATGGCTCTGAAGAAGAAGAAAAAAAACTGAATAGACTTAGGAAATTTCTCTCTCGTTAATAAGCCCCAGCTCATTGTGAATATGCACTTTGATAACTTCTTATTAGTTATCACCATCATTTAGAATCACTTTAGTTTATTAGAGCTGCTGTTCAAACATGAGCTGCTATCATTCTTAGTGCTTTGCCATCTACCACAAGGTTGCATGCTGTTAGCACTGTGTGTGTGTGTGTAACTGTGCACCAAGAAGAGCATATGTACTCGGTGTGTTTGTGTGTTTAAGTGTTGCGTTGAGAGATTTGAAGCAGCAGGAGAGTGTCTGAGTTTACAAATTGTTCACTAAGTACTGGTTGAGGTTGGCCACTTGTAGACACACACACACACACACACACACGATGCTGGCTAGTGTACACCACGGCTAAGGCCAACATCCGATGTCACAGCTGACAGGCTCACTCAGAGGTAAACAAATAAAATCAATGCCATGAGTTACTTGGGACGGGAATCCCCACTCATCACCACTGGGTACAAATCAGTTCATAAGGAGCAGATTCAGTATGTAGTTCAGTCAATTAATACTGCATCTCAATATTAAATTGTTTTTGTGATTCCTGGTTACCTTTAAAAATTTTGGACAATGCAAAAAAAAAAAAGTTGAGTTATACTTTTAATGATATTCAGTATCAAAAATATGATGTTTAAAAACCAAGGCAGTTTGTTTTCATAATTTTTTAGTTTCTGAAAGAATCAGAACATATTTCCAGAGTCTTTTGGCAGTTAAGGAAAAGTTGCTTTTCTTCTTCCTCAAGTTTACTTGTGGATAGTGTACTGCAGTGTGTGACCTGGCCATAAAAAGTTTATGAACAGGTTGTGACCAAAATGTTGCCTTTTGATACCGAGACAATCAGTTTAAATTTTATTCTTATGGCTCTCGTTCATAGTCATGCATTTGTGTTGCAAAAACACACTTTTTGGTTTTTTAGTATGGAGTCCAGTATGCAGGGAAATTAATGCACTATTTACGTTGTCCCCCACCCTGCGGTATGAATGTGTCGAGAGGGAACAGGATGTCCTGTGTGCAGGGGGAACAGGTCGGCCTGTAAGAGGATGTGGTTCAGGCCTGATGTTCCCTTCAGCCTGGTCCTGGTATCATCACCCAGCAGCACTGTATCCACGATCAGGAACTGAGGCCATTTCAAAGCAACAATAAATATTTAAAGGGCTGTTTTTTATTTTCATGGTGTAATGGATATGGGAGTAGCATTATGTGGGAGATGATGGGAAGTCTTTTTAGGGTTGTCTCGAGCAAGCATAAAATCTGTCATTTGTTTTGTTTTTTTCTAAGCTCCATAATTTCACTTGTACATCTTTTACATGTTATATTGTTTAAAAATACTAGTTAAATGTAAATTGGGGGGTCTTAATGGCTTTAAGTACCAGGTGTTTATTCAAAAGAATCTTATTTTATTTAATTTTCCCCCTAATTACAAGATGCTTCAGTGCTTCCCTGTTTTTTCTGCACTCTTTGTGATATTGGTTACTTGTAATTTTGACCATCATGACAATTATGTTAATTCCACAGTCACTGGGTTTAAATTGGCCTGAATGAATCCATAAAATGTATAAAGTGTCTGCTTGGTAGGCACTAACCGCTTGCTGAGGATAATGAAAGGAGGGAGACAGAAGAATAAATGAAGGTGTGGGAAAATTTAATTTAGCATTTATGTGCTCTATGTTGTGTGGAGGCTGACAACTGTCAGTTACAGTTTGTCTCTCTCCGCCTGAACCTGTTTGACGTCACACATGATTCACTGGGGCTCACTGCTGCCGCTGGCACACCGCCCATCAGAGTGTTTCCATACCAACAGGTTCCTCGGCCCTCGGTCATTGTGGGGAATCAGAGGGACTCCAGGGAGGTCATCGTGTCTCACAGCCACAGTCAACATGTGAACAAATGATGTCATATGTTGCTGTGTATTAGACTGAGTTTGTTATATGAAGAACTCATATAAACTCATCTAACAGGCTGCTGTAATGACCGCTGCAATAAGCTACCTTTCATGTAATGGGTTTAATGTGCAGTAGACTGTGGAGTATTATTATTAAGAGCCACTTTCTGTAATTTTGTACTAGTTAAAATAAAATACCATCTGGAATGATGTTACTGTGGAGCCAGTAAAAAATTCATCCGATGTGAATGGGGTTTAAAGCCCCTGAAAAGTATTTTTCTATAACATTAAAGCGCTTATAGACGATATTTTTATAATAACAATATATCAAATGACAATGTAAAAGGGGTCTTTTGTAGTGATGAATCACCCATTATCCGCTTCCCTCGGCTTTAAAGAGCTTTATAGCGAGCTTCAGCTCATTGTGTAGCTGTCCGGCCCACAACTTTGCTGTTTTGGTTCACTCTCACCGCTCTCATAGGCTACGTTCAGTCTGTCTGATATTTTAGATTCTGATTTAGGCCACTTTCATATGTGGTCCTGAATCAGAAACAGGTCTGATTTTTTGCAGTGTGACCTCTGAACAGTCATATCGGAATTCATGCAACTTTTACGTCACTCGAGATTGACATTCGTAACAATTCTGCGCTGGCTGGAGTCACTCTGTGAATACAAGTATTAATAAAATTAAAAGATGAAAAATTAGGCTCTCTTTCTCCTCTTCCTCGTCTGCTCACGAATTCACTGGCTTCCGCTGCATATCAACCTATAAATTAAACCGTAATCCCTCTCTGTCTCCATCCAGGCTCTCTGACTGTGGGTCTGATCCGGCAGTGCCAGACCATCCACGGCCGAGATCGGACCTGCATTCCCCCGCAGCTGCCCCCAGAGTGGATCATCACGCTCTTCTTCATCATCCTGGGCATCATCTCCCTCACAGTCACCTGTGGCCTGCTGGTGATGTCGCGCTGGCGCCGCGAGGCCGCCCGATACGCCCGATGGATCGCCTTCACAGGGAGTAGGTGTTCACTGCCACCTCTTATTCCACCCACAACCATGTGTCTCAATCAGCAGTGACAACATTTTTATATGAATGCACCTCCAAGTCCATGCAGTGTTCAATCCACACTATATATAGACAATTAATTTTCTCTCTTTTAGCAAATGACATTTCAGGGTTGAGGACAATTGTCAGCCAACAGGAAGTGACAAACAAAAACAGCAAAACACAAGAAAATGTTCTGCAAGACAGGATGTATCAGCATTATATCTTTTGCGTCTTTTTCCTTTGGTATAAAGCATCTGCGACCTTTGGTTTGCAGCTGTTACATGACGGGATTTATGAATATCGAAGTTGCAAAGTTGCTTTTATATCAACCTAAAACCTTTTAGCTGTCAAGTACCACATCAAGGTCAGAAATGAACTGCAGCTCAAAGCAACACTTTCCCAATATAGCTTATAAAATGCCTGTGAAAGTAAGAGATGCAGCTGAGCTTCACCTCAAAATCAGAATTCTGTGTTTCATTTCAGGAAAGCTTTTAGTCTGGTAATTATGAACATCTTGACAAAGTGACTGCAGAGGAGTTCTAATTGATGTGCCGGTTTCTATTTTTACAGCAAAGAGACAGTGTTTGAGAGGACTAGAACAGGAGCTGTGCTTCACTTGGCTCTAAATATAGAAAATATGAAGAAGGTTCTCCTGAATAGACCATCAATACTGGGGGCGGTTTTTAGTTCCACACATTTTAATACCTGAAAGCTGCCTTAAAGGGTGGTAAAGTTCCCCCGATTCTTAAGTGTTTTGTGGTTGTACTCAAATACCCTTTCATTGACGCCACCATTTATTTTAACCATTTATACATCACTTTTAGCTAACAATTTTAGCTGTTTATCTATTACTTCTATCAGTTTTAACCACTTCAACCATTACTTTGAGTTATTTCATCTTTTATCCATTACTTTTAGCTAACTGTTTCAACTTATCTGCTGGCTTGCTAACTACTTTTCATGCACTCTCAACATGTGGTACTCAGGTGTGATATTGGTATTTGGACGTTTTTAAAATTCAAATCACAATTTCTGTTTTTTCAAATTTGTTGAGCTACTCTAAAATCTTTCCTCACACTCCCTGGCAACAGCAGAAGTACCCCTGGTTGGGAATCACTGGTATAAAGGGGATGTTAATGCTCGTCTTTCTGTCCTTCTCTTCTTCCTCTGTCCCAGTGGTCCTGTTCTGTATGGCTGCCCTCATATTCCCGATTGGCTTCTACATCAACGAGGTTGGAGGACAGCCATATAAGCTCCCCAACAACACAGTGGTAGGCTCCTCCTACGTACTCTTCGTTCTGTCCATATTCTTCACCATAGTGGGATTACTGTTTGCTGGGAAGGTATGCTTGCCCGGCTGACATACCCTCCTCCTCTTTTTGTATCTTTGGAGAAACACCACCATCGGAGGCATCTTTTGTTAGAATTGACTCATCTGTGGCAGTGTTGGAAGTATCATCGAAGTAGAACGAAACTGAGAAGCGGCTGTTTGCGTTTTTCCTTTTGGATGAATTGTCACGATGCTCGTAACTGGTGCCGAAATCATTGCGTTTCATCCGTCCATCTGTTTGTTCAGAGACTGAGCGGCCGCAGAGAGCCCTCATCATCGCCCGTCCTGAACGGTGGGTGTGAAGTGGTGAACAGACAGGAGAATATTAAAAACCACGATGGAAATGGATTACAACATCAGAACTTATCCATAATTTTAAGATTTAATGACAGCTGCTCTTCTCATCCCATCAACCAAGACGCAAATATTGAGATTAGACTGATGTCAGGTCGGATACTGGCCAAAGCACCAAATATCGGCCAGCCACCTCCAATATGATGGAGGTTCTTTCCCGACCACAGCTACATGGAACAATCTGTAATATATACAATGAAGTTTCACTTTCTTGGCACATTTTATTTATTTGTTTAATTGTTCAGTTATGTTTTTTGTAAAGGTATTTTTTATTAAGAGGCCTAATGTATCCCAGAGTTTCCCTGCCATTAATATGTGTGTTGGATCACTTTGCCTTAAAGAGCTGTTAACCTTAAAATAAATACAATATTGTTGAGTTTCATGGGATCAATTCTAAAATTCTGGATACAGGAAATGATTTAGCATAAAAATGTTAGAACTGGAATGTAACATGGGCTATTGGCAACATCTTTCCAAAATCCAACTCTTCTCTATATCGTTACGAGGGGGAGTAATGTAAAGTTGTATCCATGGATGTGTTGCAGGAAGATGGGCTGGTCTCTGTGATGCTGTTGAGCTAAACCTTGAACAGTACGGATCAGCGGTGAGCACCAGAGCAAGACTCGTATCAACAGGTCACACCTGTTCTGGTCTCTCTGTTACAGCTTTGTTATTTTTAGTGATGTAGTGAATGTATTATTCACCTTTTTGAGCGTTTCCTGTTGTTTAAACACTGTATCAAGAAATGACTGAATCTACGACTAGTTTGTTTTATACATTCTGGGACGTTGATGCCTACTTCATTTCTGTATAAATGAACAGACAGCCTGTCTGTGTCATTTTCTAGAAGCACTGTGATGTTCTTGAATGAGCACGGAGGATCTCATCGCATTAAAAATGATTGGAACACGGATTGTCTCGTCAATTTGTTTGAACACTTTCTTTTAGAGGACCATATTACTGTAATTATTTGCAACCAAAACAGTTTAGAGGGAGAGAAAAGATGCAGACAAGCTAGCAGCAGTTAAGAAGCTTCACACAAAAATTGCAGTTTTTTCTTAATTCAAAGTGACATTATGTTGGAAAACCAACATATAGCTGCTGTTTTGTGATTTCCATTTTTTTTTTAACTTCAGCCGAGAGACAACACGGTTTTTCTCTGGGTTGAAAAAAATCTTTGACCTCGTGGGCTCATGAAACGTTTCCACAACTCATTTAATAAAGTCAAACATCTCAAGGTTAGAGATGATGTTCAAACTTGACATTTTGGAGATACACAAGGTTCATCTGATGGCGAAAATGAATCTTCAGTTTTCTGCAGATGCTTTTGCCTTTAATGTTTGTCTGCAGTGAGGCAGAGCTTGTTTAGAGCAGAACAGAATCTCACACCCACTTTTCATTCTTTGTCTATGTGAATGCACAAGATGTTTAGGTTGCCATAGGAACATTTTACAAAAGCATTGTGTGATTGTGTTTTTCTGAAAGGATCCAGTCAGCTATGGGTGACAGCAGCAGGAATCCAGTCCCACTCTGCCAATTACTGCTGCCAAAAGTCAAGTATAAAAACTGGCTTTGACCTTCGAACCAAATCCTCCAGTCGCAAGTGCTGCTATTTTAAGCCCTGACAATATTTTTGTCTGTGTGTCAAAGTGTATCTACTTTGTCATTTTTTTTGTGTCTGTAAATGTTGCAGTTTTCAAGGCAACACAGTAGGAGGAGGGGGCGACTTTAATTCTGGTGCCACAAAGTGATGAGTAGCTTCTCTCTCTACTGTGGAAAACTGCCAAATTTAATTGGCAATACTTGCGGAAAGATAAACATTTGACAATTGCCACAAATACTTTATAGCATCTTTGAGAGAGGTATTTAAGAATGTTAACAGATGAAATGTAGTGTAACATTTTAAATTTGCAGTCACATGTAAGAAACATTTATAACACATTTTCAATAGAAAATCTGTAACTAACACGGCACAATGATATATACAACACTTGCACAGTTTAGCTTATGGTGTTTTAACACTGTAAACAATTAAAAACAACAACTACAGCTTACATGAAATTAATCTGCATGATTAAAAATATAGAGAGGGTTTATATGAAATATTGCAAGAATAAAAATGTATTTATAGACTTAAAGTAACATGAAATGATCTTAAATAGTAAGCTTGTCAGTTTAGTTTGGCACAGGTTAAGCTACTACAGTATGACAGTGAGCGTGGTCAGGTGCACTGACAGCAGATATGAGGAGCCACTTCAATTCTCACCACAAGAGGGCATACTTGGTTAAATTTAACACAGAGTAGTGCCCCACTTGACTTACTGTAAATCACCAGAATGCCAATCTCCAATCTGAAGCAGATTTAAGGACATTAAACTTATAAAAGAGTATTTTAAAACCATCCTAAACATCTTTAGTTCCACGTCTGTATTTTGTCAAAGCCTCAATACTGTCCAGCTATTGATTGTTACCTTGTTCTGAGGCAGAACAACCGCATGGCAGCAACACATACAGTTCAGTACAGTTCAATCCCCAACCTCAATGTGTTGGATCCACTGTGGAGGCTTTTGTCAGGCCACGGTGGAACTGCTGTTCTGCCGCTTGGCCATTCGGGCAGCTACGAGCAGCAGTATGCCGGCGAGGAGCTCCAGGCCGTAGGAGAGCCAGGCCAGACCCAGAGACCAGCCGAAGGAGGTGTGAATATAGGCCAGACCCTCCAGCCCCACCAGCCTCTCCGTTTCAGCCAGGGCCTGGTACGAGTAGATGATGTAGAGGCTCACACCACACAGAGTCAGCAGACCTGGAGAGAGATGCGTTACACACATACACACACATCACATTCATTGAAAAACATTTTACATATATTTATGGTTTTAGGCACTAACACTCAAGACATTTTAAGGCAATGCACAAGCAATAATAAAGCGGAAATTTGTACCAGTTAGAGCTTCGTGCTGAGGGCATCAATAAAACCAACAATGACATCAAGCCATTAGCCACCCAATAATCTCATATGGTGAGAGACAGGAAATATGTTGACGCATGTGTTGTCTGCTTACACGACCTAGTCAGACACACACAAACCCACAGTCCCCACAAGTTTCACCATGTTGCTATTGGAAACCCTTTTAATTTTGACAGCTTGCCACTGGTATTCAGGGGATGCAAGCGGAGAACAGAGGCTACCCAGGGCAGGACTAATAATCCTTTTATTACGATTACACCCCGAGGTGCTATGAGCTATGCAGTTCACTGTGAGAGCAGCTCAAGAGCAGAGAAACAGACAGGAAACCGTCTCACATACTGTACATGCAATAAGAACTACTACCAGAGCTGAAAAAAGGTCATAAATCATTTAAGCCATTTTTTGAGCAAAAATACCCCAAAATTCACAGGTACCAGCTTCTCGACTGTGAAGATTTGCTGCCTTTTTATGCTCTATGACAGGAAACTGAATATCTTTGGGGTTCGGACTGTTTTCAGACAGTCAAGCAAACAGGCAAGACGTCAGCTTGGGCTCTGGGAAATTATGATGGCCATTTTTCTCTAGGAATGGAGAGAGTTTGCTCAATAGATGGCAATGTTGGTGTGTCAATCAGTCGGTCGGCCCACCACTTTGACTGAAATATCTCCACAACTATTGGATGGGATTGCCATGAAATTCTGCAGACATTCGTGGGCCCCAGAGGATGAATCCTAATGACCTGACTTTTTCTCCAGCGCCACCATGAGGCTGACATTTGTGGGATGTCTTATTACTATTGGATGAGATTGCCATGAAATATGTTCATCATCAGGTCACAATTTCAATTTGTCCAATACTTTGGTTTATGATCAATACCTGCAAAACTAATGACATTCCCATGTACTTTGTGTTTAGCGCTAATTAGCAAACGTTAACACACTAACGTTAAATAGTGAACATGGTAAACATTACCCGCTAAACATAAGAATGTTAGCATTTAGCTCAAATCTCTTGTTCACTATTTTCTGACATTTTATAGAACAACAATTAATCGCTTACCACTACTACTTCAAAAACAACCACTACAACAACAACTAATACACAGTCTGGTTTTACCCCTCGTTCTCCTGGTGCCATTACTGTGTTGTGTGTGGTCAGTTACACAACATTAATGACATCACATCATGTACTTCTTCTTTTGTTATAAGTGTGGATTTGTTCTCAACCTGGAAGCACAAATGGTCTTAAGAGGAAACCTGAAATTACATTGAAAATGAAGTACACGGGAAGTAATGGAACGGCCCTGCAGGGAGCCCAGTCAAATACTCATTAGGCTGTTTAATGGTTGGTGAGGAAAGTAGTTGCGACATTAGAATGAAGACAGAACAAAGCAACTAACAGAGAATTCTGACTATCCGGACAGTTTATATATACAGAGGATGCAAAATTTGGACGACAACAGAGACACTAAAAAGAAAGAAATGCCTGTCTCGGAGGCCCGGGAGGGTGGGATATTTTTAAAGTCAGACAGTCAACAAGTTCACAAGACAACTCCAATCTAATTCAAGCCTTTATTCCATTCCACACATTGCCATGTGCTGCTTATTAAAGAGAGACTATAAGGAGTCTTTTTTAAGTAAGTGCTTATCCATCACAAGGTCCTCTTTATGGAGGTCATTAGGCGTGGGCAGGAGAGCACCCAAAAGATCCAGAGCGACGAGATCTGACAGATGCTCAGGCTCTATGTTTATAGGCACAAGAGTAACTTGATTACTGTAAATACCCAGGTTAACATAATAGCTTTAACATGGTTAACAGTATTCTAACTCTCACAGTAACCCAAATTTAGATGATTTGTTTGATAGTCAAATAATTATCATAAGTCAGGTGTGCGGTAGATTACAGGAAGCAGGGATATAGTAAGTATGGCATAGTGTAGTACAAGTACAGTTATTATTAGTTATCTAATAACAGTACGCAATCCAGTAACTACTTAACCTTAGACATCCCTCATATACGCACTAATGTTGGCAGAACTGGTTTCAGGAATGATCTGCAAACTGCACTCAAACTGCAGTCTTACATTCCCCTTGGTGATTTTAAAGCTGTATTATCTGATGTTTTTTATGATTCCTGTAACTGTTTTGATTAATTCCTTATTTATTGTGTAGTTGTGTTGTTTCTGTTTGCTGATTGTGTTCTTGTGAATGTTTCTTGTTCTCAGGTCTCTCTTAGAAAAGAGATCTTAATGTCAATGAGACTGCCTGATTAAATTAAAAAAAATAAAAATAACTAGCAAGTTTAATTTGAAAATGGATGAGTAATCCAGCTCTATTAACTAAGGTGTTATTACTCTGATTATTACCTTAATTTAGATCAGATATCCAGGTTAAGGTGCTTAGTGGGTTTAGTTGAACAGTATTGTAACCATATGAACAAATCATGTCATTGTTTTAACCACATCTATTGCAAAAAAGTAGTGATTCCAAATGAATTATAATTAAAAATGAACATAATTATTTGTTGAATCTTTTGCTTTACACATAAAACATGTTGATGTAATGCACAGCAACTGAACAGTTTACTGAATTGAACATAATTTTTATCACTTAATATGTAATTTTGCCATATATTTTGTGATAATGATTTTAACCACATCGCCAACTATTTTCTTTCCTTACAGCTTCTAAAAGACATACAGTATATCCCTTGTCTGTTTAGTTGTACTGCATATATTTTATCCTACATTTACAATATTTTTGTGGCCTATGTGAACCACCAAGTTGATGTGCCAGCATGTGCAGGTTATCAAGTCTTATCCTCAACTGTCCCACATAAACAACTTGAAATTAAAGATGGTTTGAAATGAAATACAGAACGTTCGAGAGACACAAATTTGGGATGCAGTCGTTTCCGAGGCAATTTAACTTCGCTGCTGTCCCTCCCCACAGACCAGTAAAAGCTCTCATAACCCATCCGACAGAGTGCCGGATGAAGCGCTTCTGATGTAACAGAAGCAACACCACACACACCAAAACGCACACATACACACACCTGCCCGTTCATGCATACTGGCCAAATCAAACAGCCAATCAGTCTTGGGTGGTAATAAACGTCAGTCTCTTTGACCACATGAGGTCAATTTCAGCCCTGCACCTAAAGTGCTCCCGTCTGCTCGAATGAACCACATGGCCTAGCTTTACTGCCACACTCCAGCTATATATATTCCACCAAACCCGCCACAGCTTTCTAGTGTTTTCCACTTCCTTCTGTAATATCACGAGTGCATTTAATGTTGTATGAATGGAGACACTGATTGTGACTATTTTCTAATCCAAGCCAAAAAAGAACAACAAAGAAATGGTATATGTTCTGTGCTCTATTAATCTTACTTTGGATCATTCTGCTGCTGTGTTTCCATGAGAACTAAAACATCAAATGAAATACTTAGATACAAAGGGCCCTGGCTATCATTTGTATGACACTATCTATTAAATAACTGTTCTGTAATTACCATATTCTTTGACTTAAATGTTTTGTGCCACCAAAGCAAACCCTAAGAATGATTGTTTCCAATGTATTTAAAAACAGGTACCACTGCCACTCTAAACCTATGAGGGGGACAAATGCTGTTTACAGTGTAAAAGAGCATTGCACAGAGACGGGGTGCACACTTCTGAGGTATCCTGTCCCTCGCCACACGCAGCCATTTGAGCAAAACCATCTTCAACAACGTGTTGGGACAATTCACTGTTCACTCCTTTATACCACCACCCAATGGCTCCTGCTTTATTTGACACTGAGGGAAATGATCCAAAGCAGCATTGCACTGACTTGTGCCTCTCTCTTGCACTCTTTTGTTATATTTTCTGTCATTTTTATTAACACAATTTCTCCTACAACTTACTGGCAATAATGTGTAATTTCAATGTTTCAACCACCATTGAATCTTACATGTCATAAATGACGCATTATCTTGGATAGAAAACAGGCACAGTAGTTGTGAGGCTGCGTTGTCCATACTGTGTAGATGGGAACTCTCTGCTCTACTTTTTAAGCTCTTTCAAGTATTGCCAGCTGTAGTAGGTACACTGGTAGCACTGAATCATCCTGGTGCATGAGTGCCAGTGGGCACAGAGTGAAGGAGCTCAACCTCAACTTACTGCAGATGAAGAAGTAGGAGGCCGTGCCAGTGAGGAGGACAGGGCTCCGAGCCAGAGAGCTGACCAGTCCACAGATGCCACCAAACAGCAATAGGACCAGGCTGAAGGGAAGCACCACCACTATTGCACTGTGCATGCCTGCATATGAACACACACATGCACAAAAACAGATGGATTATGGGGCATCTGTGGAGTTACGGCTGTCTTGACAGTGAAACTTCATTAGCAGAGTAAGTGTTATGAGCGCAGGGTTTCATCAAAGCTGGAAGAGGAGAGACTCACTCAGCATGTGCAGCTCAGTCTCAGAGTACCTGGAGTAGTCAGCTGTGAAAGAGTCAATAGAGTCTGCGTACATCTTCCCACCTGGATATTACAATTAAAAACGGGGAAAAGATATCTAAGTTATATACATATTTGCCAATTTACTCCATCACTAATTAGGTTATTAAAAACAGCTTGGTTGAGTGTATTATGAGAGGAAGTTCAGAAAAAGTAACCTACCTTCGTTGATGCTCCACAGTCCCGAGTGGGAGCTCATGTCCTCAAAGTCGCTCATGTTCATAGGATTCATCTCTATGATGTACCAGTACTCGGTTCCGAGGGAAGTCGCCAAAAAAGCGAAGCTCAGCATACCGCAGATGCCGGCTGAGATCACCAGAGAGCCGAAGGTTATCTTCATCCTGTATAGGTGATGGTTTAATTCACGCGTAACGCCCGGACCACACCGCCTACCTCTACCTGTGTGTGACGGCTACCTCGCCGAACTGCTGCTGTGACTCGCACGCGTAAACGCAACGCGGATTTTCTACCCTTGATCCAGTCTTTCAAACGTTGACGCACTCATTACGGGATGCGAACCCCCGCCTCCCCACACAGTACTGTAGTGGTGAGGTTATCCAAAAGCTTCCCCGTGGAGGCAGTAATTAAAATCTTCAGAATGGAGATCAACTTGACTGAATGAATCAAGACACAGCTACATTAAGATGAGAACAGCCAGACTGAACAGCAGCAGCTTCTGTCTGGGAGGGACTTGAATTTATTCGGGAGGCGCACACGTTTACGCACTGCGTGGAGGGAAACCATTACAGAGGAACATGGGGAGACACTTATGGGGCTCATAAAAAACAAAATATGTCCAAATATATGTCCATCACCAAACAGTTTCATGGTAAAGATGACATAAAAGAAACTAAATAATCTTTTGAGTGCATGGGTTGTATAGCTTTCCTCTTGCAGACTCATCAAGATGTCACACCCATCAGAATACCCCCCCCCCCATAAATAAATAGATATAAGGTAACCAAAAAGAACAAGTTTAATGAATAAAAACAGATCACATGAAAACAGAAAAGAGGACAGATATATAGTAGAAGACATATGAAAGAAACTAGGAAATGAGTTCAGGGAGAAACAGTCACTTTCCTGCTACAAGTAATCTCTCACACACCGCCCATCATTCATCAGCATCTATTCTCGTGTCACTCTTCACCCATAGCTGTCTTGATGATATCTGCTCTTCTCATTTTCCCCGCCTCTTCAAACTTGGTGATGGCCTCATTACAGGATTTCTTCTGTAAGTGGAGGAAATGAAATCTGGATTAGAAATAATACCAAGGTCCCTTGTTCTCACAGGAACTTACTAACACTTTGTAGGTGTGTAATTAACTCACTTTTCAGACATGTACAAACAACTAAGAGAATAAAAGAACAGACTGGAACAATATGTTGGCAATTACATAGCTTTATCTGACTTAAATAGACAATTGATTAAAGTATGCATTATGTAAGTCAGTCATTTGAAAGTTATGGAGTCCTCTGAAGAACGTACAATAATGAATTTGTGCCTCTCCTTCTGTAGTTTGAAGAATTCCTCCACAGACAGCTCTTCTACTTTCTTCTTCAGGGTGATGAAGTGGCAGGATGGTGAATGAGATCTGTGCTCGGTTCTGGCAACAAAACGAGAGAGAGAGATGAGGGGGAGACAAATATTTAATTTCAAGGACCATGTGCAAATTGTGCACACATGTATGGAAGAGACGGACATTGTACTATGCAAAATGGACATGAGAATGACTGCACGGTTGTACTTTTTCTACATCATCCATGGACAAAAGTTATTCCCTTAAGGTTTCTGCAAGAAGTGAACAGTCTGGTTTTCAATGACCATGAATATAAAGCAAATATTTGCAGTTACAAAGAGTTCAGATAGTTAATGCCTGAAGAGCTGGTCATCAGTTGCAAACACTGCAAAATGATGTAAGACACTAAGGAGGAAAGTGTTGTGAATTATAACAAAATACAGTAAGTGGAACATTTCACTGGATATGGAATGAAGGTCAAAAGTAAGTACGTTTTAAACTATGGCCTCAAAAACCTATGTTGAGTCTCAACAAAAAACATTAATTTATCGGCTTCACCAAACCAGCCTTTACTATTAGGATTAGGGTTTTTAGGCTCCTTTTTTAAAAATTAGATTTAGATTTTCTTACCAGTCAGCCAAAGAGGGGAAGAAAGCTGCCTCAAAAATAAGGTTATGGAAATTATTTGGGCCAATTTACACACATATTTGGCCAGTCAATTTCAAAGTTTTGCACTGATTTTACACATTAAAGATCAGTTTATTAGTCATGTGGAATACCACTCTGCCTGCAAAAACAGTATAGTATACGTCGTCTTCTAAGATCTCTGAAGAACGTGGAGTTTGAAAGATGTGGCTGTTTACCAGGCAGAGAGGGTCTAAAACAAAAAAAGATGCTATCGAGTTGCATTATGGAAAATTAAGGGATCCGGTATCTTTGCCTATGCTACCTTAAATTTGACCATTATTTATTAAATCAGTCTCTCGAGCCCTTTAACTTTATGGAAGTGCAATATTAAAAATGCTGAGTGTTCCTTTAACCTTATATGCATATACTGATAAAATATTTTACTTTATAACCTACTTTGTTTTTTTTAATGATGTTGTGTTATTGCTTGTTGTGAGCTATTTGTCTTTCTACCCGACTGAAACATATTGCACCCACCTATTTCTCTAGCGAATTAGACTAATTAAAAAAAGAAGGTGAACTTCAACTGATAAAAGACATGACGCTACACAAATCTCCTGTCATTTTATTTGCATTTCTGACCCATGAGCCTAGTAATGTGGTTATCTTACGCTGGGTCATCCTCCGGCTCCCAGCCCTCCAGCTCTTTGAGGCAGAAGAAACACATGGCAACATCTGGGCTGTTATCTGAGGGCGTGTGAATGAAGCCAGCTTTGGCCATCTGGAGAAACAAATGAACAGGCAAATATTTTGAAAATCGATTAAACATTTCAGTCATTTTCCAAGCAAAAAACCAAAACATTCTCTAGTTCTTGCTTTTCAAATAATTATATGAGGAATTGCTCATATAATTCAATTACTTGAAAACATAACTGAGAATTAAGTCCAGAATGAGAATACTCATAAAAATTGCAGGCTAGTTATATTAACGAAAACCAGTGGTATCTAACTTAAGACAATCGAGTACCTGAACTCCAAGGTATGCAGGTATTCCCTCAAAATCGTAGCTAATAACATTAACAATAGAAATAACGTAAACCACTTTGAATGTTACATTTGACACCTAACCTTTTTATAAAATGTTACCGCAAACGTTTCAAATTCAAAGCTTTCACTGAGAGACTTTAAGCTAACTTAACTCTTAACATCAATCTACTAATCTAATACTCTAAATTAAAATATTTGAATAGCCTACCTAGAGTGATTATCTACTAGCGGTAAACCTGCAGCTAAACCCTCGGTAAGGTTACAGCGTATTTCATTTGAATATTAGCGTTTTGTTCTTGCTTTAGAGCTAACAGTTGTTGTGTTAGCTAGCGAGTGTAAAGACGTCGCTAACCGTAGCCAGTCAACCGTTTTAAACGTTTACTCACGCTCTCCGGGGTACACGAACAGTCTTCGTCAAATGGCCACCCCTCGAAAGTTTTCAATCGGTTCTCATAAAAATACATTTTGATATCCTTATCGTTGAATGGGTCCATTGTATTTAGTGTTTAAATAAATGTCAATAACTTCAGCGTGAACCAGTGTCACCACCACCTAAAGCTACCGAGCTAAAGGGTGTTTTCAAATTTCGGCGTATGTTCACTTCGACTGTTTTGATTGGTGGATGAAGACCACGTGCGTCCTGTATTTTCTTCTTCTTCATGGGTCGACAACATGAAAAGTGCACAGGTACGCCACCCAGTGTTCTCGGCTGTGCAGTGTTACTGGCGCTAAAACGTCAAACAAAACAAAAAACAATACACCTTGAATAAATTGTTTTTGGGAGAAGATAGAACACATTCCTCTCGTCCTCTGCCCTCTTCACTGAGCACATAACGAATTTTAAACACCAAGCCCACATCCACCGTCTGGCATCAGACTTCCGCTTACTTTTCATGGGTACTGTAGTTCTAGGCGTTTATTGGTCCAAAACGCGACGCGCGGAACTTCGTGAGGGCGTCCCATCCTCTGTCAACTACCGGTTCAGGATTACCTAGTCCAGTTTTGCCACAAACTTTCACGTTTAAGATCCCGCACTCAGCTGACAGTGTTAACAGTGTGCCAAACTGACATAACATATGCTGACTAGTCAGTTTCTTCTTCTTCGGTGTTGTGGCTATGGAAGGACGGTGTGCTGTTGAGACTTGGGCAGAGTTTGGCTTTTCGGGAACATTATGCACACCGAAGGTCAAGTTTGGTTTTGGGACAGATGTGTTCCTCTGCACTGGCAGCGACGAGGTCTATGTCTTCAGTACTCAGGAGAGAAAACTCACGGCAAGTAACTCACAAACTGTACATTAATCAAGCATCTCAATTACACAGCGAAGCTCCTCTCTGGGCTGGTCAAGTGGTAAAGATAACTCTGTATTCACATTTTCTGTGTTGTTTTGTTGCAGGCTGTCCTCCAGTTTCCTGGTCCTGTGAGTGACCTGGTTGAGAGTCATGACAAGCAGCTCCTCTATGTAGCCTCTGGGAGTGGAGTTCATTGTGTCAGTTTACAATTTCTGGTATCCAGGTAGGAACCTTCACATAGGTGGTGCATTTTTACTGCATTCTCAGTTCAGTTAGGTTTTCATTCAGTTCCTCCAAGTCCCTGAATAAGTGCCCATGTGTTATATAAAATGTGTTCAATTTAATCCTGTCAATACCTCTTACTTATGTGATCTTTCCCCTCTGCAGCGCTCAAAGCTCCCCATCTGATGCATCCTCCGGTCCAGCTGAGCTGAAAATCTCCTCTGAGTTTCTTGTTGTTCCAGAAGAAGGAGTGTTATCGCTGCTCCCTGTCGGCTCTGTGCTTGTGACTCTTTCCCAGAGAGACACGTCCTGGATGTTGACTCTGTACAATTTTACAAAACAGTCAGAGTCCAGCACCTGTGAGATGCTCAGTTCATTCAGTCTACCACTGGTCTCAGGTGTTGTACACTCAGGGATGAGAAGGAGGCCTGTGCTGATTTGTGTCCATTCTAGTGATACAACACCACCATCTTCCTCCTCCACTTCTTCATCAGAGGCAACTTTAACTGACGGCCACGTCCGCCTCGAGCCGGTCCTCTTCAAACTTCTGTTTGGGATCGACGCCGCCCTCGCCAAATCACCGGTTATCCTTTGTGGACTGCCAGACGGGTGCTTGTGTTTCCTCCCTCTGCGTCCACCAGGATCACGGCTCCGAGTCCTGTATAGCCTTGAGCAGCCAGTCGCATTTGTTGGAGCATCTGTTGTCACGGAAACGGGTCCGCGCCATGCACAGTGTTTGGTGGCAGTGGGTGAATTAGGGAGAGTAGTGCTGATCAAAACGGACAAGGGGGGACCAGAGGGAGGGGGCAACATAGCTGGTTTTATTGAGAGGTGTGTACCGGGGCCTGTGGTGTGTGGCTGCGTGGATAAAAACTGTCTTTACTACAGCACTGGGTCAGACCTGCTGGGACTGGATCTATCAGGGGGATCATCTGGGAGAGAAGGCCAAGAAAGGGATGAGGAGACATCCAGTAAGACAGACGCTGCCCTCCAAAGCCCCACCAGCTTAAACGTGTGTAGAGTCATCGCCTTGGCTGAGCCTACATGCAACACTGCAGGTAAGCAGACTTAGGCCGAGCAGAGAAGTGTTGACTTTACAAATGACACACATAGAACGGTTTCCTCTCTTTCAGTTCACACCACTACTGTATAAAAATGAACTTGCAGACCACTGAAAATTGTGTGAGTTAGCCAATAGATACAGTTTTGTTAGGTGTAATAACACAGTTGCAAACAGTGACTGCTTTGAAAGCTCCCTCTTGTTAAGTCTGTTCAAGTGTGTCTGAGTCAACTGCTGAACAGCAACCTAAATCACATGATCCTTTTCACAGAGGCTGGTGTGACTGATGAGAAAACAAAGGTGATAGTTCACCGTGATTGATTTACTATCTTAAGTCTCTGCAAGTTAGTTGGCTGTCATACAGTAGTGAATGTAATAGAAACCAATGGCTGTCTGAAGCCAGTAGAATATGTCTTCATGTTGTTAAATCATCAAGGTGTGCATCAAGTCAGCAGCAGGTGGTGATACTCGTTTCCATTAGGAAGTTTTCTACTCTGTGGTGGCTGTCACTTCATCAGCAAAGCAGTTTGTTGCTGTAATCTAAATTGAATCAAAACAGTTATGCACAACAGCTGTCTAATATGATGTACGTGCCAGACAAGAGTATTTGATTATAAACTGATGTAACTGGTGTTTACTGAACAACTTTGTTGCTCTGCATTCTGAATCTAAGATGCTCTTGGAGCTCAGTGGCAATGATGTAACTGAGCCTAGATGCTTGCTTCACAACTGGGCCTCAGTCTCTTCTATATTGTATCCTTGTATACGTCTTTGAGTGTTGTCCTAGTTTAACTTGTGACTCTTAAGACTAATCTATTTGTTTTTTCCTTGCATACCAGGTGTAATTCAGCTGCTGGGGCTGTCTGTCAGTGGGCAGCTGCAGAGGATTACGTTACCTGCGGGGAGAGGGGATGCAAGATTGTCCAAGGTGCCTTCCACGCAGGTGGGCCGCAGCGTCAGGGACCTCCTCTCTGCTATTGGGGATGTTTGTGACAGGTATACACCCAGACATGTTTCCTTTCTGATAGTTAATATAATGCAACACTGAAATGGAAGACACAGTAGACATTTAGGTAGTAGTTAAAATGATCTTTCTGTTGATATAAATGGGATTTTCCTTGCTTTCCTTTAGAGCATCAGCGCTGAAAACTGCCATCACATCCAAAAACCAAATCCTGAGGCACCTGAATCAGGTGCTTAACATCAGCTTCCTGCTGATAGCCAGTACAAATAGTGAAGAGCATCTCCCCATCCAGGAGAAGCAAATCAGATGTCATGCCATGACCAGGTGGAGCAGATTGCTTCAAAAAGACTCCCTGAACCTGACATGTGTCCTGGATAATTCAAGTCCTTATGTTTTGGAAGGAGGCTGGACACTGAGCATCACTGTATTTCCTCTGTCCTATTCTCCCACCGCAGGAGGGGAAAGCTCCTCCACTAATTTTTCATTCCCATTCCACAGTCTCCATCCAGGGGAAACGTTAGAAGCATCACTGCCCCTCGCAGCTGCAGGCGACGCATCCTTCCCCATGACAGTGAGCTGCTCACTCATCTTCTCGCTCTCGAGTCTCCTGGGAGAAGAGGCAGCGACCCTTCCTGGTTCGCAGAGTAGCTGCTTCAGTTTGCCCTTGAACACACTGACAGTGGATTGGTTGCACGCCCTGCAGGTGAACAGTCCCACAGCCACCCATGGAAGGGTCCCATCTCAATCCAACAACACCACAGCAGATACCATCCAGGCTTTTGTGAGCTCACACTGGGTTAGGTGCAGTAGAAGAGGGGAGGGGGGAGGAGAGGGTGCTTCCAGGCCTGAGCGAGAGCAGTATTCAGCAAGAGTACGGGTGTCGTCAGAGTTACTAAGGGACACACTGGTGTTAAAAAGCTCAGATTTGGACCCTCAGGGGCCAAAGTTGGCCCCTCAAAACGTGTGCCTTTCTCTACTGGAATGGCTGTTGTCTGAAGGTCCTGGAGGAGTGAAGACGGGACACAGAGGAGATGAGACAAGCAGCTCAGTGGTCCATGCTCGAGGTCCAAACGGACACACAGTCAAACTGACTGCAAAAGAGGTAATGATTGAACTCATTTTGTATGGATAAAAGTTTAGCCTGTTTATTTGATTAAAACAGATGAGTGTTCCTTTTGTTCTTCAGGTAAATGTAGAGGAGGAGAGCGTGGGGAAGGAGGAGTCCCTGACCGCAGTGGAGGTTCATGTTGAGAGCTCTTCTATAGCAGCAGTGTGCGGACTGCACCATGCAGTGCTGCGCCGGGTACAGGTACAAACACACCCACTGCCAACCTTTAAAGCGTTTTTTTAGAGAAACTTACAGTAGGGTGAGCTTTGTCCGACATTTGCAAAATGTTTTGTTATACTTGACACAGACGTAATGGACGTTTTAGAGGAGGACATATGTTAAGATTGAGTCTTTATGGAACCTGCAGTCAAAAGTTGTTTAGCTTTTTTATTTCCCCTTAACAAGATTAGACAGAAGACCTAGACTGCTGCGCCTCAGCTCGGTCAAGTTTTACGTGATATTCCTTCAGATTCATTGTCGGCTCTGTTCCTTCACAGACTCTGTTGCAGGGGGCTCCTGAGAGGGCTGCTTGCACAAAGAGGGTCCAGAGTTTAGGTTTAAGACAGGCAGCGCAGCGGGCCGAGGTAAGACCTACATCTGCTTCGTTTTGTCCTTTAAAGCTGCAACTAACAAGTATTCTTATTATTATCTAATCATCTGTCTTTTGAATTAATAATTAGCCTATAAACTTAATGACAGGTACGCACTGCAAATACCAAAGCCCAAAGTGATGTTAATCCATTTACAGTGTCATGAAAGGAAGAAAAACTGTTTGGTATTATTATTAAATATAGTTAATTTCTGATAAATAAATCAACCCCATTTAGCTCAAGACTTTTAGAAGACCACAGAGATGCACCCACGCTTTCTGTCATTGTCTGTGATTGTGTTTACATCTTAACTATCTTGGTGTTATTTCTTTTTGAACCTCCATCTCTTTCCTCCTCCTCCTCCTCCTCCTCCTCCTCTTCTCATGTCAGCACCTGTTGCAGCAGATCCAGCAAAGCCGAGTCTCAGGGACGTTTGGCGTGGGCGTGTCCACAGGGCAGATGACCCGATCTCTTCTCAGCGTTTACCGAGAACTCAGAGAAAACCCTCTCCTTATAATTTAACAGCAGCATACACAGCTGCCCCTGGCCTTGTTCTGTGTAACCTGTCTTTGAAGCTGATATAAATAAAATAAATATATATAATGTCCATAGTAGTGATTGCTGTTTTAAATGTTTTGTATCACTTGTAAATGGCTGTTACTGTTTTACATTCTACACAAAGAAAAATGTGTGGCATGACTTTGAAGATTATCTTATTTGCTGATGTATAAGAGAGCGATTATTTAGTTCCAGTCACATGACAATAAATTAAATCAAGAACTACTGTATGTCTCTTCATGGTTATTCTCATGTGACTCCATAATTATTTTGCTATTGCACATGTTCTACAGCTCTAATAATAACGGTCACCCGCATCACCATTTTTTGTTAGTTGTGTGCTTCAGCTCAACTTCACTTTACAAACCATTACATTCAGCACACGCTGGCTGAAGAGCTCAGGTGGAGTAAAATATATGCAATTACAGTCCAAATGGAAAAACTCTGTCTCACAGCTGGGTGAAGGTCCTCCGGTTCCCAGTCTCCTCATGTGTCAGACGGGTAGGTGTAACAGTGACGTAGGACCTGATGTCTTGTACAATAGTTACTCTTGAACAAATGCACACATTTACAGACTGGTAGATTGCAGGGGTTTGATTATGAATGACCAACAAATACAAAAGTAATCAGTTCATTTGAATAGAGCTTGTAATCATCCTAAGAGGTTGTTCAAATGAAGTACACGGGAAGTGAAACACAGAAAGCTCAGTCCTCTTCAAGTCTTCATTCTGAACTAGACACACAGGAGGGATCGGTAGACTTATATTGTTAGCAGCCTTCAAATGGATTATGGAGTCTGTGACTTTCTACATCTTTGCATTGCACTCCACATAACAGCAGATCAGCTCTGGTTATAAATGGAGCTTTTGCATACAGCCGCATTGATTGTCAATAATTCAAGCAGTTGCAGCAGCAACACATTTCAGGCGCTTTTCATGAGTAGAAGGTCGTCTAAGGGTAGAAATTCTACATGTTCCTCAACACAGCACCTGATAAGTTTGGAGGGATTAAAGATACCCGAGAGAGAAATGACAAAACTGACTGACAAGACAGAGCTCTTAATACACAGACTAACACAGTCATTATGTTCATAATTAATACATTATGTTTACATCAGTCACAGGAATAAAATGGGCTGACCTCTAAAAAAAGCAATATTAAAAAAACAAAAAACATTTAGCACCTAATATAAATCGAAAACAAATGCAGTCTTTTATTTTATATATTTTTTTAAAATGAGTTTTTATTGATTTATATCTATTTATAAGACCTTATTCTGCACCGAGACCCCTCAGGTCTGGC